>CAJUYG010002236.1:0-36412 GCA_910591675.1 Galerucella calmariensis | reverse complement strand
AGTATTAACAAAAAATGTTCAGAATAACGTAAATATTCCTAAAATTTGAAAATATACAGGGTCTTCCATTAAAAATTACAAAGTTATGTGCGACTTCCGGTATAACCGGAAGTAGAATGGTTACGGCAATATTTTCATTGAAAAGCTCATTATTCAAAACCCCTTCATGCCAACTTTCATAATTCAGATACCTTTGGTTCTCTAGATATTTCCAATTGACCGTTTATCTGCCGCACCCTGTATACATTTCCCCAACTGGTGTATTTGATTCAATTTTCAAGTCTTTGAACTTATTTTTACATATACCACAAACATTTCTTTGTTTCTCGTGGTGTATTTATTATTTTTTTTGTTAATCATTTTGGGAAATCAATTCACAATCTTTTCCATGTTTTTCGATGCAACGTTTCGATTGCGTTCCAGCAGACACTAATAGGCATTTGAATAGTGAATCCAATCATTCAATAAGCGTAAAAAAGAGGATAGAAAAATTCATACGAGAGAGCAACAATCTTTGTTCCAATGATAATAAATTATTGAAGGAAAAAAATGTACTGAAGTCAGTTTTAAATAACAATTATCAACCCGCCAGAATTAATAAGCTGATAAATTAGAAATCGAGAGAATGGCTTATTGTTAGTCAATACCCAATAATAATGAAAATAATAATTCAACTAGCATTATGTTTGAAAACTGAACAAAGCCTAATGTTGAGGGCTTATCAGAAGAAGTCAAGAGAATTGGTATTCTATCCAATATTCAAACTATCTTCAAATCTAACAATACGTTAAAATTTAAACTAACCAAAAATAGATCAAATAATGGAGGGGTATCTTAAAAAAACTACATATTTAGATATCCTGTGAATACGACAGATTTTATTCAGTTGAAACATCTAGACCATTGATAATCCGAATAAATGAACACAAAGATATATTAATATTATATTTTGGTGAGGTATTTGAAAACATGCTTGAGAAGAAAGGCATAATATTCAATGTTCATGATATTGGAAGAGCCCAATGATAAGAGATATTTCAGTCGAATGTGGTTAAATTTGGCTACCAATGTATGAAAGAGAAATTTCCGATAATCAATTACCTGCTTTTTCAAGATAGTCGTTTTGTGGAAAATACTTAACTATTTAATCTACACTAACTCACATTCTGCTAAATATTTCAAGCGTCTACCTATTGTCGTTATCAATATCGAGTAGAATAGTTATTTAGGAATGAAATTGAATTAAAAAAAAACTTCCTCACGGGAATTTGAACTCTGGTCTACCGCGAGGGAGACTGGAATGCTCACTACTGGACTACCGAGAAATATGCCAGACATCTATCTATAACGTCAAATGTATTACATAATTCCATAAAAACTGACGTCTCTCAGGAATCCCCTCGAATATCTATTTTATTTTGTTTCTAGTATTTGACTTCATGATCACCAGGAGCAGCTAAGTATTATGTAACATTCATTGACGAATTTTCAAAATATTACAAAGTTCATTTTCTGAAACACAAAAATGAAGTTTTTGATACATTTAAAATATACAAAGCTGAAGTGGAAAACTTAACAAACAAGAATATTAGATATTTACAAACCGATAACGAGAGATCCGAATATTGTCACATAAAGTTTGATAACTATTTAAAACAATGCGAAATAAAAAGAAGACTTTCAGTACCATATACACCGCAACAAAATGGCTTAGCAGAAAGAAAAAACAGATCTTTGATGTACAAAGCTAGGTGTTTATCAATTGAAGCCAACTTGCCTTTAATATTAGCTGAAGGTATGAATACAGCTAACTATCTCTTAAATCGATGTCCATCGCGAACAATAAATGGCAAAGCACCATTTGAATTATGGATTGGTCGTGCTCCACATGTTAAGAATTTACGAGTTTTTGGATCAGAAACATTTGTTTAAAATTAAAATCCTAGAAAACCAAAATTTGAAATTCGGGTTCAAGAAGAAACTTTTGTGGGATATTCTGAAATATCAAAAGCTTACAGAATATGGATGCTCCAACATCTAAAAATTGTTATTGCAAGGGACGTAAAAGTTTTAGATAAATTTCAAGACAACTATGAAGAGCAAACTGGATATAATTTGTTAGGAAATGGAGAAAAAGTTAAATCTCATGAAAAAATGAAAATGGAAGTTACAAATCCTAATCAAAATTACATGGAACCTCAAGAAATTTCAAACGAAATAAGCCAATCAGAAAATATAGTTCAAGATAAACTTATAGAAAACCAATGTACCTAAGTGAAATTTATATGAAGAATTGCAGCAAGAAAGATGCCAGATAAAAAACATGATGTAAGACCTAAACGGGAACACAAAGTACCAAAATGGACTGAAGATTTTGAGATGTCTAAATCATGCGACAAATAGAATGATTGCGACAAAGAATGGAATGATGCAATTAAAAATGAATTGAAAGCACACATAAAAAATGACACATGGAAATTAATTGGGAATAATTATAAGAAAAATATAATAGGTTGTAAAATGATTTTAAAAGAAAGATAAAAATCGGATGGAACTTTAGAAAGACAAAAAGCTCGCCTTGTGGCTCGCGGATTTGCTCAACAGCCTGATATTGATTTTATGGAAACATTTGCACCCGTCACAAAGTTGGGCAAAATCAGGTTTTTTTTAGGAATAGCTGTAGAAGAAAATTCAAAACTAAATCAATCAGATGTCTCAACAGCTTTTTTAAACGGAGAAGAAATTCACATGGAGATGCCCAAAAATTTAGGAAAGTATATTTCAGAAATTATGCTAGAGGAAAGTTTGAATGAAAATCAAGACATATTCCTCAAAACAAAGAATATGCTGGAAGATTTGAAACAAAACCCTAAAAAAGAAAAAGTTTGTTTTCTACAGAAAGCACTTCATGGACTTAAACAAGCGGGACGCCAATGGTTCAAGAAATTAGATGACAAATCACAAGAATTTGGATTCAAGCCGTCAACGGCAGACCCATGCATCTACGTATCCTTCAAAGAGGGGGAGAGAATAATCATTTTAGTCTACGTAGATTATTTATTTGATTATAGCTTATAAAAATGAAAAAACCATTAAGAAAAATTAAATTATCTTGGTAAATTAAGATATTGCCTTGGAAAAGAGTTTATAAAAAAAGGCGATACAATACACATTAGTCAAAAGAATTATATTGAAGACACTCTAAGCGAATTTAATATGAAAAATTGTAAAACTTATGCAACACCGATGGAATTAAATCTAAAGCTGGAAAAGGCAAACAAAGAAGAAATATTGGACGTACCCTATAAGAATCTCATAGGTTCACCAATGTACCTATCAGTTGCTACTCGCCCTGATATAGCGTATGCAGTCAGTTATCTAAGCCAGTTCAACACCTGCTTTGGTACTGAACACTGGATGGCTGCGAAAAGAGTTTTAAGATAATTAAAGGTAACAGAAGATCTTGGCCTAGTTTTTGAAAAATCAATGGAAAATTCTATTACTGGGTATGCAGATGCAGACTGGGGATCATGTTCCATAAATGGAAGATCTCATACAGGATACTGTTTTACATTTGCTGGAGGAGCTATAAGTTGGGAAGCAAGAAAACAGAGAACAAAAGCAAAAAAGCGCTATCCTAATCAAACCATTCTTGGAGCGATACCCTTCCAGTGTTAAATAGTATATTATACACCAAGTTGGGGAAGACTATTATTATTAACCGAGCACCAAAATTGTTTCGCGAGTGGCCTTGCGCCGAGCGGAATAAGGTGCGAGGCTAGTAAATTTCTTTCCCACCATGATATATTCAATTTTCACCACTACTAGCTGAATTTGAGACAAGAATTGAAAATAATTAACAAAATCACCTCGAGAAGATTTTACGCCGTCGGTCGTCTGACTGACAAATACACTGTCAGTTTTCGATATAATATAATATAATAATAAGTTCATTCATCATCATAAACAATTACAAAATAATTATAGAAACAAGATTACAAAGACAAAATAAAATAATTTGATGAGAATAATTTGATATCTAGCTGACAAACAAACCGATTTACCCACTAAGGCAATGTCTGAGTGTGGGAAAACTAAGGCATGGTTAGCTCGGTGTTCGTAAATGTAAGTACATACAATGAGTAAAACAAATAGTGTTGAATAAAAAAACAAAACAGATAAGAAAAGTGACAGATATAATTTGAATATGTAAAAATTTTAGAGATTATGAATTGAAAACATTAAGTGAAAAGACTAAAACCAAAATAGGACCCAAATGAATATATTTAATAATATTACATTACAATATTTTCAACTCCTATTAGGTTCAATTAGATCTTTAATTGCAGATCTTTCTTTTAACCAAAGGTAATTTTTAACTTTCTTTTAAAAAAAAAAAACTCCTATTAGGTTCAATTAGATCTCTAATCGCAGATCTTTCTTTTAACCGAAGGTAATTTTTAACTTTCTTTTTAAAAAAAAAAACACTTTTTGCATCCTTTATTTCTTTTGGGAGGTAGTTGTACACTCTATTGGCCAAGTATTCAAGAGATCGCATTGTAGCAGTTTTTAGAGTAAATACTGTTTCTAGGGATTTCTCTTTTTTGTATCTGGTATTATGTGCATGATCTACATAAACTAGAAATCCCCTTCTCTTGAATTGCTGTACTGCAATGTTAAGAAAATAAAGCTGCCACATATCCATTACTATATTATCTTCATATAATACATAAGATGGAAACAATCTTGGTTTTTTGAAAACTATTTTAGAAACTGTTTTTGTAGGACTTCTACTTTCTTGCGGTGAGTATTTGCAATACCTCCCCAAGCCAATATCTCATATCTCAGACGAGATTCTATGAGCGTAAAGTATAGTTTTCTCAACTGATGAGTGTCTAAAATATTCGCTTTTAAATTTAAACAACATACTGCGTAGTGTTTTTTGTATTTGATTACTATGAAAATTCCATCGTAAATGACTGTGAATTGTTACTCCCAAATATTTAATGTTATCTGATAAATGCAATACAATATTTTCATTGTGACCTTGTATAGTTAAAAAGTTATACGGAGGTAAAAAAGAAGCTAGACATGTAAAAGGTAAGTAGCGAGTTTCATCGTAGTTTATGGATAACTTTTTTTGTTTAAAGAAATCAAAAATTTTTACAAGATCACTTTCTGCTTTTTCTTTTAGTTGCATCCAAGTATCTGCATTATACACTATTGCAGTATCATCAGCAAAGGAGATCATCTCACCACTAAATTGAAATGCCAGTAAATTGTTCAAATATATTATAAATAAAATTGGTCCTAACACTGTCCCTTGCGGAACTCCACATTCTACTAATTTATATTTACTAATAGAGTTGTTGATTTTAACATATTGATAACGGTCAGTTAGATAGCTTTTTATTAAGTTGTAGGTATTTCCTCTGAATCCTAGATCCTCCAAAGTTTCCAAAAGATTTGTGTGATCCACAGACTCAAAAGCTTTAGCTAGATCAAGAAATACACAGAAAGCTGGTTTGGTTTGGTCTATATATTTATATATTTTAGAGGTTAGAGCACAAATTGCATCCTGCGTAGATGTACCTTCTCTAAAGCCATATTGATTGCAAGATATTAGTGTATTTTTATTAATGTACTGAGTTACTCTTTTTTTAAGGATTTTTTCAAAAATTTTGGCTATATTTGAGATTAACGATATGGGTCTGTAGTTAATTACCTCAGATTTAGAACCCTTTTTAAATAGAGGCTTTATGTTGGAATACCAATCGAACATATTTTAGTTTAGTAACTTTAGTTTTGTTAAGTTGTATCATGTGTCACGTCTTTGGTTACTGTCAACGTCATGTAACAACGTCAAGTAGGAAACACACGTTGGTCGTTCGTCATAACAAGAGCCATAGCATATATGATGCTTATAGTTATTTTAATGTTTGTACGAGGATATAATTAATAAAAACTTGATTATTTGATTACAACATTTATTTACTACACACTGCAACAACACTTTATTAATCCAATTTCGAAATAAGTGGGACAGTATCCGGACTCTATTATTTTAATTATTAAGTGAGAAAGTGGTTGAGCTATTTCGTTTCTTATTTTTTTTTCAAAGTTTCAGCTTTTATTACGTCAATACCTGGCGCTTTCTTGGATTTTAATGAGTCTATGATTTCTAGTACTTCATATTTGGTTGTAGGTGCAAGAAACAGGGACGACTGATACGGCTTTCTTTGTAGATGATAAACAGATGGTGTTGGGATATTACTTGCCATATTTTTACCTATGGAAGCATAGTGATTATTAAAACAGTTCGCGATTTCTTCTTCTTTTATAAGTTGTGCGTTATCATGAACGTACTCGTTATGTCATCAGTCATTTTTGGTTAAGCGCGAATTTCAATTTAATGGCATTTTTATTCAAATGATTTTATCTTGATAGGCTATTTCAAGCAGCAAATGTGTTAAAGACAATCCCCCGGGCATACAAAATGATGTTGCACAAGTTTTTGTCGAACTACTATCCCTGAATTCTAAAAATTATTGAATTTGTCCTAGGTTAATAATGGAAAAAATTATTAACCACCAATAGAGAAATTCAACATCATAGTGGGCTAGGAAAAGCAATATTTGTCAACTCCACAGCTTGTAGTGGAAAAAATATATTTTTTACGACCACAAAAGAAAGTACCTACTGTATATCGCTCTGTACAGTCCCATGGAAAGTGGCTTAAACCAACAAGCGTGTGAAATACTTCCACACAAAAGCGGAATAGTACACTGAGAAAATTCCCAGCAAAGCGTTCTTTCCTAAACTTTTTTGGGCTAAGACAAGTAGAATTTTCACTGTGGTAATAAGACTGATCAACTTAGTAAAATCAACTTTTCCATTATCTCTTTACAGAAACTATAAGATACTTATTAAAAATACAAAACATTCTTTCCTATACCAGGAATTTTCACTTTCAATAAACATCACTTCACTACCATAGAAATATATCTTTCCGTTTTGAATAAGCTCTTCACTATCACTGTTAAAAAATATATATAAATTTTTTTCACGTAAATAGCATTTTTCTTCGCTGAAACAGAAAAGGAAACCTCTAGTCTGGTAGATATTTATTTGAAATTTGAATGTCCGTTATTTACAACAGTCGTTGTTTGACAAATCATGGATCGGCAATTTGTGAAGGAGTGCGATAATTGGATGTGCGCGAGAACGACGCGCAGTAACTCTGTAGTCCCTCGGCATTATTATAATCATTTTCATGTTATCGTTGGTGGGTGAAGTTACACTTTCGTGTTTTGATTTTCACATGTGCTATGGAATTTAAAAACCTTTTATCAACTTGGGGGCTTGAAGAATTCATCGACAATTTTGATTGTAAGAACATGCATGTATACAAATATATTTTTATAAAAGATGATAGAAATTGAATAATTATCTGGTTTCAATAAAAAATATTAATTCACACCCACTAAAATTGTATACCATACTTATCAAACATCTTGTATATTTATGTGAATTCAAAATGCGTTTGAGTTTTTAAATTAGGTGCAGGAATCAATGGCAATATTGAAAATTAAGTTGATTTTATTATGTATGAATTTATCTTAGTCCTGTTATAAAAAACAGAAATATTTCTCTGTTTTTCGACACACCTTCGTTTGTTCACCCCATTGTTTCTATATACCTGTTTAGAATTAGTTATAACTAATATGAAAACTACATCATTCATATATGTGTTTAATTTTAAATATGATTTTTATATTCAGAAAAATTTTTTATTTCCTAAAGGCTATATGTGCAATAACAATATGAAAAATAAAGTTGATCTTTTTCCACATTTTGTTGTGTTATTTCAACCATCCTTGTATACATACGCATAATTGGTTTGATACGGTTATGTATTTCCAGCAAATATTTTTTGCCATAGAGATTTCGCGGTATAGAATATTTGAACCATACCACTGCATACATATATTTGATTTGATTGCAAGCATAATTTGAAATAAATGATGCTTTCCTTTAAATGTTTAGTTATAATTGAAATTTCATTGAAGCTTGAAATTGATCCCGATATACTGCGTAGGTTTGTTAAAACATACGTGTGCAGGTTAGCCGAAACTCGGCGTCAGATTATGCCAGATGGCCGTTCCCCGTGCGCGGCGGAATCTCGAGTACAGACAGAGGCGGACTCGGTACTTTACATATTCTTGGCGCAGATCCAGGAAAGGTTTCTTCGTCCGCGTTTAAACTTCACGATGCATTAGCCTCCAGGTGGTCCCGCATCCTAGCAAATGGGATACCCAGTGAGGAATCTACCACTTTCAGAGAAAAGCACGTCGTGCCCTCAAATTGCGGGTTATCATCCCCTCCCAAAATAAACCCAGAAGTGAAAGCTATCCTCCCAACAACCCACTTAACTAGCGATTCAACTTATTCCGGGTACCAATTGCACTTTGGTAACGGATTATCTGCCATGGGAAAGGCGCTCAATGTTATTATGGAGGAAGAAAATAACATTTGAAAAGACAATAGAAAAAAATTTTTATCCAACCTGGAGGCACGCATTTTTACAGCGCTTTCCCACGATATCTCTAATATAAGAAAATATCTAATCAGTCCAGTACTTAACAAGACTATTAAAGACCTGACCAAGAACACTACTCCGGGAGAATTTCTATTTGGCCGAGATTTAGGTGAACGTGCCAAAAATTTGAAATCCTTAGAGAGAGCAGGCCAAGAATTACGATTACCTCTCATTCCCCTACGTAACACCTCTCAACCAATACGGTCTTTCGGTCAGTTGGGAAAAAAGTGGGGGGGACCAACTCTTCAAGGACTGCAGGGACTTTCAACAGGTATCGCCCGTCTTACCAGAAGAGGGAGGGGCAACTCCTCGCAGTACAGACGCTAACATACCAACAGACGTTAAAGGTAATACATGTTCCGTTTGCTGGTCGTTTGAAATTTCATCTCAAAGCCTGGTCCAGAATTACTTGCAACTTAACAGTCTTGTCCTGGATTCAAGGCTACAGAATCTCATTTAAAGGCAAATCTCCATCATTCCACCCCATAATTAAAAACAAGTTCTCCTCATCTGAAGTTTCGTTGGTAAATTCAGCTATAGGCGATTTATTGAAGTCAGGAGCTATCATGAAATCCAAAACAACCCCTAAACAGGTCATCTCTCCAATCTTCCTGGCGGACAAACCTAACGGGGGAAAAAGGTTTATTCTAAACTTGAAACTGTTTAATGAGTCGGTGGAATGTCCACATTTTAAAATGGATGACCTACGAACAGCTATGAAGCTCACTCATGAAAATATATATGTCTAAGGACACCTATTTTGTGGTACCCGTCCATAACGACCACTAACAATTTCTCAAGTTTCAGGTTGAAGGTCAATTGTATCAATTCACCTGTCTACCGTTTGGGCTGTGCACAGCCCCGCTATGTTTTACAAAGCTCATGAGACCAGTCACATCTCACCTTCGCATCACTGGTATCTCGGTAATAAACTATCTGGATGACATCTTAATTTTTGGTGAGCCTTATGAATCCTGTTTCAATCATACAAACACCACAGCAAAATTTTTGACCTCTTTAGGCTTTGTAATAAACGAGAGCAAAAGCACACTACTTCCTACCAGGTGTATAAAATTTCTCGGCTTCTTAATAGTTAGCGTAAATTTGAAAATCATACCTCCGATCGAGAAAAAAATAACATAATTAGGTTAACCTTGCACTACTTAGCTCAAAAGGAATGCAAAATTGGTGATTTGGCAAAATCTTAATCTCAGCCTGTCCTGATGTAAAGTAAGGATTTTTGTACTGTAAAGCTCTAGAAAAAGGAAAATTCTTGGCGCTCCGCGAACATAATGGAAATTCAATTCCCAGACCTTTGCTCACTATCAAGACTGATTTTGCAATGGTGTGAGGAAAGAAACCTCTGGTTATTTGCATCTTATATACCTTCAAAAGACAACGCTATAGCAGACGCTGAATCGCGGCGCTTGAGTAATGAAACAGAATGGTCATTATCTCATAACGCCTTCAAACAATTAACTACCGTCTTCGGAAAACCAGAAATTGACCTATTCGCCTCACACATAAACAACAAGTGTAACTGGCACAATGACCCAGGATCTACGTATATCTAAGCTTTAACGATTCCCTGAAACCAGCATTATTTTCATGCCTTCCCTCCTTTTACTCTAATCCTCCGAACATTACAAAAAATCAGACAGGACAAGGCTGTTGGCATCTTAGTTGTGCCATGGTGGCTTTCACAACCATGGTACCCTCTTTTCCGTGAACTAATTGTGGACCAGGGAATATATTTTAGCCCTTCACCTACTTTACTTTTTTCTCTGTTTTTTAGAAGACACCCGTTATCAAAGAGCCTTACCCTGGTGGGTGCGAAGTTATCAGGCTGGCGTTTGTAGGTAGGGCTGTTCCAGAATATGCAATGAACACCATCATCTCATCAGTTTCCAAAGCCACATTACAACAATATGACAGCACCTATAAATTATGGTGGTCCTTTTGCAAAGCTAAAAACATTTCTATTTTCAAACCCACAATTAAGGATGTGTTATGGTTTTTGCAAGATATAGCAAAAAATAAAAATGTCAGGTTTGGAACCTCCAATTCCCACACATTAGCTTTCTCATTAATTTGTTCAATAATTAAATGCTTCAAAAAAGGGATTTCACGTCTCCGACCGTCTTGACCAAGGTATACCACTACCTGGGACCCCACTCTTCTCCTAAGTCATATTGAAAACTTACCTTTACCTTTTAACCTCCTAACCTTATCATACAAATTAACAACGTTTCAAGCCCTTATAACCGGAGAAAGATTGCAAACAATATATCTCATTCGTCTTTCTAACATAATACAAGGCCCCAGGGAAACGGTTATTAACATATCCGATCTAACAAAAACCAGTCGCCCTGGGAAACCTCAACCCAGTCTACATATCCCAATCAGCAGCAACCCCTTCTTTGCGGGGCCACCACTCTAAAAGAATATATCGATAAAACCGCTCATTTAAGAGACCCAAATAACGATTTCCTCTTCATTACACATAAAGCTCCCCATGATCGAGCATCTGAAGACACCTTGAGTAGGTGGGTAAAACAGACGCTTACCTCTGCGGGAATAGATACAACCGTTTTCAAACCCCATTCCGTTCGACATGCAATGACCTCTGCGGCATTAAGAAAAGGAGTATCCGTGGACATCATATGCAGAACAGCTGGCTGGACGCAACACTCTACGTTTACAAGGTTCTACAATCGACCACTAGATACAAATAATGAGTTTGCAAAGACAATATTGGATATAAATGTGTCTGATTAATCAAGTTTCGTTTATTTTTAGATTCACGTTTTGTTTGAGTTTTTAGTTGTGACTAGGAAGGAAACAATGTTAATTTTATGTGTTCTTACATTTTGTTCTTATATTTTTGTGCAGTTTCACATTAATAATAAAAATTTGCACATGAAGAATTTCATTGGATTTTAAACCTTCATCACAGTCATTATAGGGTTGCTCGCAACTCTATCCTCAAACATCTACATAGTGAATAAATAAAGGTATGTCTTCGGACTGGATCCAAAGTATAATTAATCGATCAAACGGACTTACCCGAAGTGAAGTTCGATCGTAATTATACGAGGGTACAGTCCGAAGACATCACTCCCACCCTTATTTTTAACCCTTCCCCAAGTTGCGAGCAGACAAACTCTTTAAGCAAATGATTTAGCAAGACGGGGAGCAGAAGACCGAGCGGAGAGAGAAGTCTTTCAACTTGTTGCGCGATTAGTACTCCAGAGGCGGACTACATAGTGAATGAATAAAGTGATGTCTTCGGACTGGACCCTCGTATAATTACGATTGAACTTCACTTCAGGTAAGTTCGTTTGATCGATTAATTATAAAAGGTTGTGATGTACCAAAAAATACATGAGTTATTTGTTTGAAGTTGGGCATTTTCTATATATTTTTATGTATTTATTGTTATTAGATGTGCCATTTTTAACAAAACACCTAGGTATATATAGTGTATTTGCAATTTTGGTCTGCCATATTGTGGACTATCAAATAACCACTCATTAATGTTATATCCAGTATTATACGGCAAAATCTCCAGCCAAAAAAAATTCCTGGAAAGACATACTTCTGTAACATCATAAACATTATCAAACGCGGGAAATAAGTTGCCTGCATTGAGAATATAATGTTTAATAAGGATTTTTCTAAGACAGAAAATAATCTTTTTTATATAACCGATGAATATTGCCGCGATGGCAAACAAATGGAAAATATGTATTCTAAATAAGTAATTTAGCTTCCAGTAGGAGAATCAAATTTTGTTCAGACCAAAACCCGACTTCACTAATCTAAAATAATCATCATCTAAAACAGCTGGCTTAAATTCCTAGGAGAACCAAATCACTTTTTGATATCAATAAAAAAATTTACCATTTCTACAATAATACTCTACTACTTTCGTAAAACTTATCTTTTGGTTTGGTAAAGGTACTTTATAAAAATACTTCACTACTACACCAAAGAGATTTTAGTAAAGCAATCTTTACTGCCATAGCACATATCTCTCTTAGCGCCTATTTTAATAGATTTTTTGGCTGGAATAGTGAAAAAACTTGCTGTGAGGATGAAATTTTTTTCTCGGTGTATATTGTGCAGAAAGTGGAAAAAGTACCTTCCCCACATGTTGCACATTATACTTTTTCTACAACTGCACATATTTGAAGAATACAAGTAAAGTAGATCAATATTCATTTCTATGGTTAAAAAACAAAAATAACAGTCAATTATCATATCTCTAAACTGTTAAATGATTCAATTTAAAATTAAAGTTGATGGTGGAATTTCTACAATTTTGTGGTCCAACCCGGAACGTCATTCATTTCCATCTCCGTTATAATAATAGAAAAAATTGAAGGTTGATTGGAACTAACTTTCAGAATATAAGAACTTCCAATATGTCTAGTCTAACAGTTTCCCGACAACTGAGTAGGTATTTTGAGACAACAGTATAGACTACTAAGTTTTTGTCGATTTTATTTGACTGTGCTTATAAATGTATGTGGCGTGGGCAAAGTACCGTGGGAAATAATATTTCTCACAGTATGAGCAATGTTTTATTTTGTTTTCCCTTCGATAGTGGACTGTAATAACTTGTATTTGAAAACAAATCACTTCTTTTCTAACTGTTTAATGTTCTAAAATACTAACATGAAATAGGTAACGATAATCAAATTCAAAAATAATGTCTATATTAGTTTGACAACAACTGTCACGTTGGAAACGGAGCAACCGACTTGACTTTCTCCATTTGGTGCGTCTTGTCACGTCGGCTTGACGTCTATTTGCTTGACAAAACTTAACATAGTCCCCGCCTTGGAAGGAATAACGGATACTTTCAACAACTTCTCAGTATTCAACGCCTAACGGCAACCGGCACAGTTTGGTCAAAGATCGCTTTACTGAACCAGATTTAGTTTTTAAAGTAGCCACTCTAGTCACTCCATCCTTCCCAGGGTGTATCTGAAGAACTCGTCCCAAAGACCATCTACAAGGAGGAAGATTGTTCTCTCTGATAAGAACCAGGTCATTCTGTTGAAGGGAACCTTGTGTAAACCTCTATTTCGTTCTTTGTTGAAGTTCTGATATGTATTCTAACGACCATCTAACCCAAAAATGTTGTTGAAGCTGCTGAATTCTCTGGTATAGCTTAAGTCGATTTTCAGGTATTTCCAATAAATCAGGATCTGGTAAAGTAGTCATGGCACGTCCAATCAGAAAATGAGAGGGTGTGAGAGGTTGTGAGTCAGAAGGATCGGATGATAATGGGTGCATAGGACGTGAATTAGGAATACCCTCGATTTGATCCAGCAGTGTATATAATTGCTCAAAAGTTAATATAGCATTTCCTGCGCGCAATAAATGTGACTTGGCGGATTTTATTCCGGCTTCCCAAAGGCCTCCGAAATGGGGAGAATGAGGAGAGATAAACGACCAGGAAACACCTTCATTTTCCAAAATTTCAGTCAACTGTCGAGAGTTGCTGTGTAAAAAGTGTCCAAGTGTCTTGAGCTCATTATTGGCTCCTACAAAATTGGTGCCATTGTCGGAAAATACTTGAGAAGGTTTTCCTCGTCTCGAGACGAAACGTCTAAATGATGCGATAAAACCCTCGGTAGTAAGATCTGAGACTAGTTCGATATGTAATGCACGTGTCACGAAACATACAAAAAGGCAGATATAGGCTTTACTCATTTTGCAACCCCTTCCCTGTCTATCTTTGACCTTGAAAGGTCCAGGGTAGTCAACTCCTGTAGTATAAAATGGAGGGGCAGGATTAAGTCTAGATACAGGTAGATTTCCCATGATCGGAATAGTAGTTACCGGTCACGCCTTGAAAAGGTTTCTACCCGAAAGGGTCCAAAATTTGTTTCTGGTATGTGCTAACAACAGTGAAGGTCCTGCATGTAGTAGGGCTTTGTGCTCTCTTGAGAATAACAAGTGACTCTTCGAACATAAAAAAATGGGGAATCGTTTGTTATAAGAATATGAAAAATAAGAAATTCTACCACCTACTCGGAGAATTTTTTCGTTATCTAGAAATGAATTTAATTTCGCTATTTTTGATTGTTTGTTAATCTGTTTACCCTCATTGTGTAAACTAATTTCAGCTTCAAATGAATCTGCTTGAGCCATGCGGGCTAATATAATGCTAGCTTTATCAATTTCTTTGCGAGTTAGAGGCACTAAAATTCTATTTTTCGCTCTACACAAACAGTTTTTACTAAATCTGAGACAATATGCAATAACTCGTTCCAACTTAGATAGGTTAGAATAATTTTCGAAAAAGATTATTTTCTGAATTTGTTCGCCAAAACAACCCCTTTTAATTCGGGTAATGGTTCCTTACATTGTACATATAACGGCCATTTATTTTCTTCGTAATGAAGCCACGATGAACCGTTCCAATAAACGTCGGTAGATTCTAAAAGACTAGGCCTATCTCCTTTAGATACAAAATCAGCTGGATTGTCCTTAGTGACGCCAGCTTCCTATATCTGAAAGCTTTTGAATTAAAGAAACCCGATTTGCCACGAATACTTGAAGTACATTTGGAGAAGTATCAATCCATCCAAGTACTATACTAGAATCAGTCCAAAACACTATCCTAACAGATTTGAGTTACAATGAAGGATATACCTTATTTGCTAGTTTACACATCAATACAGCTGCTATTAATTCTAATCTAGGGATAGTTTGAATTTTCGTAGGACAAACTTTAGACTTAGCGCATACCAAACGAACAGAACTTTCTCCAAATTTATTACTAAATTTCTGTCAGTATTGGGTCGCGGATAACTATTTGCCTACTAATCCTGAGATTGCTTAAATAATTCAATTCATTGCGAAATTCCAAGCACCGAGTATTTAAGTTTAGAGGAAGCGACTCATCCCAATCAATTTTTTCTAACCAAGTATCTCTAAGAAGGATTTTAGCCAAGATTATACTAGGGCTTGAAAGTCCTGAAGGATCGAAAATTTGAGAACTATCCGATAATACTACTCTTTTTGTTATTTGTCTATGAAAATCTGAATTAATGTGGTACAAAAAACAATCAGCATTTGAATTCCAAATCATTCCCAATGTTCTAGCGTTTTCGTTAATGCCTAAGTCCATCAAATTTGTTTCATTACGCGACTCTAGATTTCGCAAAACCTCCGCAATATTTGGAATAAATTTACACAAACGGAACCCTCCACTTTGTAAAACATTTCTCACACCGTTGGCGATACGCATAGTTTTTTCAATGGTAGATGCGCCGGTAAGCATGTCGGCTACGTAAAACTGCGTTTTTATAACATCGGATATGGTACTGTCATCACAGTCCAAACCAAGTTGGTATAAACATCGAATTGCTAAAAATGCTGCGGCAGAAATTCCATATGTGACAGTGTTTAACTGATAAATGTCTAAAGGTTCATTGGGGTTATCCCTCCAGAAAATTCTATGTAAGGATCTTTGTTCTGGGGTGACGAGACACATTCTATACGTTTTTTCAATATCTCCACAAATTACGTAATTATGTTTGCGGAAAAGTATCAAAATGGAAAATAAATCTGACTGGATAGTAGGTCCTACTCTTTGTGAATCGTTAAATGAATAACCGCTACTGGAAGTGCATGACGAGTCGAAAACGACCCGAAGTTTAGTTGAGATACTAGTTTCTTTCCAAACTCCGTGGTGAGGCATGTAATACGTATGATGAGCTAAATTTGGGTTATCTATTTTTGTCATGTGACCCAAACTTTTGTATTCATCAATAAAATGTTGATATATTCGCTTGAAATCACGGTTTTTATCAAGTTTTCGTTCTAAATGCATAAATCGTTTTTTCGCAGTTTCAATTGAGTTTCCTAAATTATCTAAACTAGCCTTTAAAGGAATCGTTACTATGAATTTGCCGTTTTCATCGCGCTTTGTATGTTCTAAAAAATGTTTTTCATTTATTTTCTCCTCGTTTGACCAGGGTTTGCTTTCAGAAAAATTCTTCGATTTCCCAAAACCGAGTTACCTGTTTCTCTGGAGATTCATATTTCGAAAGATTACAATAAGTTTTTTGGGAAGCTAAGCTTTGTATAGGTCCTCCTACTACCCAACCAAATTTGTTTTTTTGTAAAATAGGTCCATTCTTTGAAAGCTTCAATTGGCCGGTGCAAAGTATTTCGTAAAAACAGTCTGATCCAATTAGAATATCAATTTTGTCAGGAATATGAAAGTTGGGATCGGCAAATATCGGCTAATATTTTGAGGAATTTCTAAATTGTTTCGATTGATTCTAAAGTTAGGTGAGGAACTTGTGATTTTAGGTACTATCAAGCAGTTCAGTGTTATCGCAAATTCGCTTGTTAAAGAATGCACGCTAACTATACACCTCTCCTCCGTTAATTCCCGCTATAGTTAAATTAGTTGAGGTTCTATCGAACTGTAACAAATCCGAGAGATCTGCTGTTATGAAGCTACATTGTGATCCCACGTCCAAAAGCCCCCTTACTAAATGTGTTTTATTGTGACAATCAACTACGCGAATTAATATAGTAGAAAGTGAAACTTGATTAATATTAGAAGTATCGTGTGAAGTCAATGTTATATTTTCAGCGCTGTTTGTGATATTTTCCACTCGAACTTCTTGATCCTGTTTAGAATTATCCCTATCAATATGTAATAATGTATGATGGCGATGTTTGCACACTCTGCATGAAGCGGAGCGGCATTCTTTGATTAAATGTCCTGATCTAAGGCAATTGATACACAATCCCTTGCGTTTGACCTGTTCTTTTCTACTTTTCACGCCTAAATTTGTAAATTCAGAACAATCAAATATGTTATGTTTACCTTTGCAGAATTTGCAAAATGTAATTATACCATTGCTATAAGTAACGAAAAATTTCAGTTTGTTTGGTTTTACTTCAGCTCTAACCCTTTGTTTGTTCATTGACCCACTTGATTCTCTGTTGTTTTCTTTAGATTGCAAATTATTTGCCCGTATCTTCAAGAAATCTAATAAATTTTCCAATGTTGGACGTTTAAACCCGACCTTAGCCTCGTCCCATTTGTCAATAGTACGCTTCGGAAGTTTGACGATGACCAAGAATTTTATCAAACTACCCCAGTGCTCAACAGGCTCCCCTAAGTTATTTATAGCTTTCAAACGATTAGTTACAACATCTATGATTATCCGTAGAGCTGTTGACGATTCGTGGGTAATTTTGTCCAAGTTATAAAGTGCTTTAATGTGAGTTTCTATCAAAAGATTCTCGTCGTTAAAACGTTCGCATAAAGATCTCCAAGCATCTTGATAATTAGCGCTGGAAAACTCTAAATTTTCAAAGGTTTCTGATAATCTAGATCCCACTGCCGATTTTAGGTAGTGAAACTTTTGTATATCACTGATGTCTTCCCTAGTATGAATTAGTGAATGAAACGTGTCCCTAA
Source organism: Galerucella calmariensis (assembly GCA_910591675.1). Taxonomy (NCBI): domain Eukaryota; kingdom Metazoa; phylum Arthropoda; class Insecta; order Coleoptera; family Chrysomelidae; genus Galerucella; species Galerucella calmariensis. Next base: position 18,350 of record CAJUYG010002236.1, on the reverse strand, counting down.
AACCCAGCCATTGGTTAGCATCTCCGTCAAATTTCGGTAAATCTATCACAGGTAATTTCACGTTGTTCGTTTTAATTCGAGAAGATACCGAGGAAGCACTGGAATTATTGTTAAGATTACCCGGACCATCAGTAACCGGTGGTGAGCTAGCCATTAGAATTGCCTTTGCCCTCGCGGTGTAAGGAAAAAAGTTCGTCTCGAAATCTTCCCTTTCTGACAGTTGGCTACCCGCATTGTCGAGTTGTTCAATGTCAATTTGTATATCGTCAAAAAGGTCAATGTATGTACGTGAAATGTCTAACCGTTGCTCTAAATGAGCGATGAGCGATTTCTAGTTCATCAATGAATTTTTAAAAAATTGTTAGCTTAGATTTGATTGAACCGCGCTTCCTGTTTAGTTTATCCAAGTTATCACGTTCGTTTGGCATCGTGTCTATGAATTGTACCTAGTTGTGACTAATATCCTTTAAATAAAGGCCAAAATAGAATAAGCAAAGTCAAATGTATGTTCAAAGTACTAAATTCCAATTGTGTCGATTGTAACCGTCAAAATGTATTAAGTATATCGTTAAATCGAGAAATATTTTCAAATCACAAAGGAATGAGGAAGGTGACTCACTGTGCTACAACTTTGACCTGCCTTGTTATATGTTCCAATATTCTGGCTCGACAGGTCCTAAACAGTTAGAAAAGAAGTGATTTGTTTTCAAATACAAGTTATTACAGTCCCCTATCGAAGGGTTTGTTTTTCCTTCGATAGTGGACTGTAATAACTTGTATTTGAAAACAAATCACTTCTTTTCTAACTGTTTAATGTTCTAACATACTAACATGATTTTCTGTACTGATATGTCAGATTATTATTACTGTTCATTACCCGTGGGAAAGTTATTTTCCACCTAGTGCCTTGTACTACAATAATTCCCACTCGTGTAAGAAATTTCACTTTTTGCGTTCCATATATGAAACTCACCTACTAAATAAGGAGTTATCTCTAGAAAAGTGTTAATTCAATGCAGTTAGGACGACTGTATGAGAACGGAGCTATTACGGTTGCTATTTAGAAAAAAATATCAATGACATTATTACTTACAGGCAGTTCACTCTGTACATTTCTGCTAAAAATTATTTGTTTAGCAGAAAATGATTTATTTAAAATGGAAAAAAGCAAACATATCCTATTCATAGATGTGGTGACATTTTCCAAATGTGAAAAGATAGAAATTCACTCATTATCATGCACTCAAAAACAACTGGGTAGTCGATAAGTCTAAAGAAAACGTTAACGGAAGCTTTGTAATACTCGACACAATCAATCCATCAGGTATACAATTAAAAAGAGCTGTAGATAAGGTGTCAATAAAATGTCGGACCAATATAAAATTCAATTTGAATTTTCTCTCCCCCACTAGTGCTTCAATTTTCCTGAGAACACCCTGAACCAAAACGATCTAACAAAAGAATTTCTCAAATCACCGAACAAATGTGAATTTTCTCGTTTTCTTTTCTATCCATTGCTGACGCAAATATTGCTGGAATCCACGGCGATTCTACAGGATAAAATCAATCTGATTACTGGCCGGTACTCAGCCGGCTAAATGTTAGCCATTCACACCGGAAACTCAGATAGAACGATGAACATCCACTTTACTCCCTGTTCCGGAAAACTATATAGTTGAGTTGATTGTTTTATTCATTAGTAATAATAAGAAGGAGGAAGAAGAAGGAGGAAAGGTTAATATATTCTTTAATCATAATATGAATATTTGTGATGTTATAAAATGGAATTAGATTGAACGGAATAACTTTTAGTCTAGTTAGCATGTACTGTTTGTAAGAATGTCCGTAGTACGCTATTACAGAAAACTATAATTGATTTTTGTTGCGGCCGTTTCTATCACATCATTGGGCTTAGAAACTTTTCCTGCCTTCGATGGAGTGGACTGTATTTCTATAGGAGGCATCAAATATTATGCTGCAATTTGTTAACAAATTGGTAAACTTCATAATAACCTCAACGAAAGTCGAAAGTACATACAGATACGACAATGAATGTAGACAAGCCTTTTTGTTTGAAATCGGAATTATTAGGAATAATCTCACTTCTTTTTCTGTAGCTTTTGAATTCACTATTCAATATAAAATATAACTTTGATTTATTAGTTTCGGGTCATTCTACAATCATCGTGAACTATAGATTTATAGCGAAATGCCAACGACAAATTGCGGCATAGTGTGGACATGCTTTAAGCGTTGATATTTCTTTGCTTACTACGTCTGAAGTGATTTTTTTATTATTGAATTGTTTACCGTATATTGATATACAAAATAATTGAAGGTAGACATAATCGTGATAACTAGTCAAAATAAAAATCATGATAGTATTGATCTTATAACATTCTTTCGATTTATTGACTTGTTTGGTCCAGAAATCAGTCGATTTTTCTAATGCCACACTAAATTTCAGAATATTGTTCTCCAATTGTCACCCAATAGTAACCTTCCTTCAATTTCTCCATTCCTCAATTGAACAAAATTTATTTTCAACTCTCAGAAATGACAGTTTTTTGTTTGCTTCACCAATAATTACATTTACTTTGGAGAAAGGATTATAGTTCACTTGTTAAAATATTTTCAGATAATGAAGGAATATCATTTTCGATAACATTGTCCTTTTCAATTGCAAGTTTTTCTCTTCTTTGACTGTTGATTTTAGTTGATGTATCAAATTTTTGATAAAAACACTTGCAACATCCTAGTGGCTATATAATATATGATAATCATGATAAATTCAGAGTTCTGTGAATAATACTCAGTAAGTCCTTTTCGAAATACTTCCCAAAAATAATGTCAAGTAGGATAGATAGATACTTCCCAAGTAGGATAAGGATTCGAAATTTATAAATCACAGGAATAAAATATCTTACTGGCTCTGGCACCACCAAGTTTTTATTCAAACTGTTATCTGAAAATTTTAAACTTTCCATAAAATGTTATTAACAAAACTTTCTCTACTCGTCTATTGGTTGTATCAAATTGATATTATAGGTAATTATAAAAGTGAATGAATATCCTTTACTACAAACACTTTTTCAAAAAATTCCCACTAAACCAAAGAATACACAAAACCACAATAAGTGCAACCCGGCGACAATCATTTGATGTTGAAAGGTCAAAAATAAATAACCTTGAAGGTGACAGCTAACTATGGCATACACTGAGAATAATTATAAATGCATACAGCTTTACTCGTAACACACTGAGAAAAATTATTTTAGCATGAAGTTGTTTCATCAAATGGTATTTTCCGATCAGAACCCAATTCTGCACTTTTTGTTAACAACATACAAGTGAAATAGATACTTTCAACCTACAAGCAAACTTTATTCTAGTTTGGGTCTGTGAATACCATAAAAAAGAGGCACACTTAATCTAATTTGGGTTAGTTAATACCATGAGAGAGACACGTTTTTATGCGAAGTTTTTCTTCTTGTACACAATATTCAAAAAGTGGCTTTGAGATGCATATTTATAATTTCATTGATGGAATATAAACAACATTTATTAACTCATTAAATCATTTATTTTTCAAATAAATTGAACATAATTTTGAGATAATCTTCCCTTCTGTTTATACAATGTCATGTATTAAGCTAGTACCTATCATGTTTCAATCAATTAAAACCAAAATATAAGTTCTACGGGGTATTTAGGTACATTGAACTATTTTTGGCGAGAGCGCATGCAGCGCACGACTCCTAAACGTACCCAGTAAGAACTCTCACTTTTTTGATGACTTGAAAAATCCACTTTCTGCTCCTGATGACATAAAATGAGAATTCTTGTCACCAATAGTGCGGCCTGTAGTGGATTATTTTTAAATCTTTAGAGAAAGCAGTCCAAGATTTTTGACAAACTTCACATGTAAAGTAAATTATATTGAGGAAAAACTAGCGAACACTATTGATTTTATAGTTTTATTTGAAAAGTTGAGTTATTACTGCTATAATTACTGAACTAACCGTTCTTACGAAGACTTGGATGCATAATTTAAAATTAAGAATAGTTTAAAATGCAATTCTGCTTTTCTGAAATATTTTAATTGATGGAAAGATGTTGGAAAATATTCGGGTATTCATTTTCATTAGCATTGGAACAATTCAAGAGTTAATTTGCTCAAAAAGTCAGTATTTCAATTCATCCAGCTCATTGCAAATGTTCGTCGATCAAGATCTGAGTTTACAATTAGGAGGGAATTGTACAAATAGAAATTTACGGGTTTGATTTCGTTTTAATCAAGCCAAAGTGGAGAGATATTTTAAATAGGTACATTTAATTTTCAACGCCGGTGTAATAAACAACACAAAACGCCATGTCTTGCATTTCAAGAGTTTGTTAGATTACTCGGCAACATTTTGCTTAAAAGATGTTGTGACTAACTACAATTTATCTGGTTCAATTTTACTCTTCTTGTCAACATTGGAACATTCAAGCTTGATTTTAATTACTAGTTGACGCGTTGGAGTGTACTAGTAGAACAGTAATTGCTTTGTTCCTTTAATATGTTTTCTACTTCCGTAACTGAAACCGCATTTGAAACACGGGTTTGACACTCGCACAACGTCAATTCAAACACTGCGAAAAGTCTTATCTCGTTCATATTTTGTTTTTCAATATCACATCAAGTGTATTTTCAGTAGTAATACCCCTAGGGTCTTGATAATACCGAGATAATTTTGTCATAGAGAATGCTGAAAGCGTGTTGCGAGGGCTATTATCTTTGAGCAACACGCTTGAAGGATTCTCTACGACAAAATTTTGAGTATTTATCAAGACCCGAGGAGTATTCGATAAGATAGTTTTTCACTTTGTAGATTTAAAAAAATTGATTGTTAATCTGACGTTTAACAATTTTCAATACAAACTTTATTAGTTTTGATCAAATATTATTCATTTTTATTTAAAACTTTTTATTTGTTTGAATGTTTTTGCCTCAAATAAACAAGTTTCAGTGATGAAAATATAAAATTATGTGATAAAATTTGAAGAGCGAGTTGTATTTGGGAAGATTATTTTTTCCAACAATTTAAAATTTTGTATTACCTGAATGCTCTATATTCTCTTGGGAGATGACACTGAATTGGTTTGTGTTAATTTTTCTATAAACTTCGAAGCACTTTTAGTTGTCAATAATGACAAAGTCAAAGTAAAATTTTGACGTTTCAATGTAAACAAGGTATTATCGATGAGGAAGCAGAATTATCAGTATAATACCGAATGATTGGCTAGAATAATGTATTGCTATTGGTTAAAACCACCAATATGTCAGATTTTGACAAGTGAAAAAAATAATCTGTAATATATATTTAATATTCCGTGATGATTTTGTAGCTCTGTGTCATTTCATTTCTCAAAGACACGTCAGTCATTGTTAACTATGTTTTTCCTGAGGGCGTGGAGAAAGTATAGTAAGCACCAAGTGTCAAACACATCTTCAGTCACTCGTTTCAAAAGGGACTTTTTCTGCTTCGCTCCACTCGTGCCTCACAGAAAACTCGTGAATAAAGTAAAGTTTTTGACACTTGGTACTCAATATACTATTGTAGCGGGACTTTTTAATTTTTTTCTGATTGTAGTAGAGCTTAACAGTGGCGTGAACCGCACTGCTTAACCGACATATGTAGCCGCTTAACCGACATTTGTCACATTGTAGTGAGGTAGGGTAGGCTGAGTTCTTTTTCAGACTTTCATTGGTCAATGTGGAAGGAGATGATTATCCTGATTTGATTCCTGCTCTAAGCAATCAAATACTTTCAAATGGGATCACTTGAACTAAAATTGAGACGTTGAGGATTTCGGAACCGTTGGCGATGATTGATTGGTCGGGGACCACCAAGCCTTCATGCTTTTTGTGCTCTCCGTTGTGGAGAAAATAGTGGCACAGCACTGGGTTCTTCTTGGAAAAATGTTACCTTGGGTACTATATTCCTAGGCCATATCTCCTATAAGACAGTGCTTTATATTCGAAGATAGATAGATAGATAGATAAGTTGTTCCTATATATGCCAATTGTATGCGTAATGCTTCCATAGAGTTCAGCTATCGATAAGTAATCCCTTCACTCTCCCTGATAATTTTTTCCGTATTCTAGCGTCTCCAAGTATTTTTTGACCAGGAGTTTGCTGTGTTCCTCCTTCGGTACGTAGCTACAGTACGTTGTGACCGACATTCCAAATTGGCCAGATGGAAAATATACAAATCAAATATAAGGGGGGTTGATTAAAGAGTAATACTATGAGAGCGACTGACCTAGTACATTTTTACACAGTAAAAAGTAATAAGTCACTCCTCGGTACTTGTGACGAAAATAAATTCCTAGAGAGGGGCCGTTCAAGTATCACGTGAGCGTTGCTTTGATTATTTGTGATGACATGGGGGATGGGGAGTCAAGCTGGTGATTACTTCAGCAGGTATACTGTATTTGAAAATCAAGAGAGAGTAAATTCCCAGAATAAAAACTAATTCGGTATGCAAAACTATAGTACAGTACGTGCGGTAAAACTTCAATATTTGTAATGCATTCTAAATTGTTTTTGTTAATTTCAATACAAAATTTATTAAATTTCTTGGACTATCACATTATTTTATGATCTTCCATTGTTACTACAGTAGGCCTGAGGGGATTAACGTGCGTCATATGCGTAACCAGATTAGAAAGGAATAATTGTTATTTAACGACCTCCGAATGGCAACAGCTTCTAATGACAGATATTTTGACTTAACAGGTTAAGCGCCATGGCGGACACGGGTAACCGCCCGATTTAAAAATTTTCATCGGTTCCGGCCAGGCCAAGCGGATACGCTCCCATCCACTTTAGCATGGTAACGTGTCCGCCCTGGCCCTGCACTACTAAACGCTTATTTCAGGATATTTGTAGCAACCTAAAATGATGAGTATAAAATAATAAAAATATCTTGGCCTGGAGGGAAGTTTTTCAAAAAGCAGCTTGGCGCTTAACCTGTTAAATAGTGCTTAAGTTTCTAGAAATGCAGTTATTTGATTTTCGATAAAATTGACAAATAGTAGTGACTAAAAATGGAAGCAGTTTGTGAGTATACGCCAGTGAAAAAATTAAAACTAGGCCATTTATCGCTCAATGAAAAGAGTGCTGTAGTGAATGTGTACCATTATTTTAAACATCAAAATCCCTCAAACACTATTGACAGTGTAGTTGAAACAACATCTAAGGCAATGGGATATGGAAAATCCACAATATATAGAGTTCTAAAGGAGGAAAAATTAGGTGGAGTAACCTCACCAAAGCCGAAACCAGGTTCTGACACAGAGTGCGAGGAACCATAACTTTAAAATTATTAATTTATGTACTTTAATTTTATTTTTAGATTTTTATTTTTTAAGATTTAATATTGTCGTATTTTTTGCATGTTGCTCGTCAAATTTTATCCTTGCGGTTGGTTTTTTTTTCTCATATACCTACTTAATTGTTTTTTTAGCTCCTCATATCAATTTATAAATAATTGTAATTATCTGTACATATTATATACATATTTTGTAAATAAACATATGCCTAAAACAAAATGCCTAAAATAATATTGACTTTTTCTTCATTTTACCCAAATTAAATTACTACTTACGAATTATGTTTATCTATCTTAAATTGGTAATCTAGGTATAAATAACTAAAACAAATTAAATATTTCTATTTCCATATTAATTTAATTTTGAAAACGCACGTCTATGGTTTACTGCCTTTAACACTGATAACTGCAAAACATTTCTGGGAATTTACTCTCTCTTGATTTTCAAATTCAGTATCTATAGCCATTCACCTTTTCAAACATTGTCTTCACTTGAAAACGAAATTCTGTTTAAAGGATTATCACAAATAATAAATACGTCTGGTTTTTCCCTTAGAACCAAGTAGGGGAATTGCCACACGCAATTACCTTGTCTAAATTTTTTCCGTTAATTGATTTGACGCGTTATGAGGCATGTATATGAAAAAATGGATAGAAGTTTGCTCCGTTCGTAACATCACTCAAGATTATAATATTTGTATCTTACTCTATGTTAAATACCGTGTCATTAAAGTTTGTTTTGATTAATATAAAGTCCGTTCAAGTCCTTCATCCTAATCCTATCTTTTTATTCACAGAATTATATCTGCTGCTCATAAATTGATGGAAAAAACAGAATACATTGAAACATGAAAATTTAAATTGAAAATGCAAATACCAATGTTAACGTAAGCAGTGGAGGGTAAGAGCTTTAATTACTTTCGCTGACAAGGGAAAAGGAAAGGTGAATAATTGTGGTGAATATGCTCACGTAATACTTGAACGACCCCAGAGATTAAAAAAGTCGTCGTCCAATTTGGAACCGCCCGCTGGTACAGCCAGCCAAGGGTTGAACTTGTTGAACTCTTTCACAGCCTGCAAAAGAAAAAAGTTTTTGCCGTCGATCTGTGTGTTGGCTGATGTATCTTGGAAAAGGGTTAATCCAACAGGTTAATGGAAATATTTCTCCAAGCCAGGCAGCAATTACAACACTGTGCTCCAAAAATTGCAATCCAAAACTGATTTGGAATACTTGATTTGGAATAATTGATCAATCAAAGGTTATTGCAATAACCTTTGATTGATCAATTTGTAATACCACATATAAAAACTTTTTGACTGTCATTTTACATTGTTTTTTGAATTTAATTTATAAATGTCTTTCATTAAAAAAGTTTACAAAAGCTCGGAAAATATATTAGAAAGAGTACACTAAGATATTTTATTGCCGCATCCCCACAATCGTTACCTCTATCCATTCCACGTTAGTAAAATGCCGATCACTTTTGCGATGAAAAATCGTTGGTAGGTATTTAGTATATATGAACAGTGACGATATTTCAAATCCAATGAGCGAATGAGACTAGGACTAATCTATCATGTCACAACAGGCTTAACAAATTAATATCCTAGTTCTGTATCTGTATCTGTGGAGTGGGGATGGTGAGTGTAGGCTCACAGCAATTAGACCGCATGTGACCCATTGTACATCCTCCCAAGAAGTTGTCCTCCTAGGTCATCGTCCATCCTGACCCGTCCATCCGGGGGACATGTCACTAGGAGACATCTCCTTTATATCGGCAGGTGTGGGCGAAGACTCACCAAACACACACTCTCCCATTGACTATAACTCCGGACACTCGCATAAGACATGCCTGACAGTTTCATCTTCCTGTTCACACATCCTGCATAGAGGTGTGTCCATTAGCCCCATAGTATGGAAGTGTTTCCTTAGTTGACAGTGGCCAGTCAGAAATCCGTAGGTTTTCCTGGTCATCGCCAAATATTTCTTCGGCGCCAGCTTCCCACGGTCGTCCAGGGTGATCCTGGCAAGACTGCATTCTTTGATTTCATCCCATCTCTCAAAATATTGAGCATGGGTGTAACGTTTGGATATAGTTCCGCAATTGTCGAAGTCGTTAGGCCGTAGGTGTCACTGGGTCCTGAAATTTTTAGTCTAGCTGCTTCTTTGGCTGAAGAATCGGCAATGCGATTACCTCTACTCCTGTCGTGCCCTTTAACCCACTTATTCGAAAAAACAACTCCATTTTGGGCTTTTTTTAATTCAAGTTTTGTATACAGATAGATACAATCTACAATATCTACAATACATTCAGCTGTAGTACCAGCTTCGAATTCCATATCAAGCTGATTATCCATTTTTCCCATGTTATCCATGCTGTTTAAGATAAAAAGAATATCGCAGGATCTATATTACCCAAAAATAAACTGGATAGTAGGTATGTTATTCTTTTATGAAATGGGAATTAGTTAATATCTAATATTCACTTTTCCGCTTATCATATAAAAGTAGGGGAATCCCTAATTTCCGTTGAAAATACTGTAAAATTATTATTTTAAATTGAAAATTAATTACCTACTTCTGCTAACCACTTCAAACATTTTTCTGGTAACAGAAAATTTCACGATTGGCTCTTCCCCACCCACTTCCCAACAGTTTCTAACGTATTTTCATGAGATTGCCATAGATTGGCAATTATTGCGTTATTGGCATCTTCGTCCATCGCTCAATCGACAATTTCCGAGAGTGTACATAAACTTTGGGTGATGGAATTAATGTAACGCCTACCTCAATTTAATTTTGATATATTATCAGATTCCAATTCAATAAAAAGGTTCGATAAAGTGATTGTTAGCCTTCAAATTAACTATATGTCTATAAAAATTTGGAATTTCATATTAAAAAGCCAAGCCATGTACCTATATTTGGGGAATAGAAAGCAAAAATTGATTCTGATTATTATCACTGGAAATGGAACCAGCATTTTGAACTTATGAGCATTTTGCACAGATCAATTATCAATTTCCAGCAGGTGAATTTTAAAACTATAGCCACTTCCCTAAATGCCTGATGTCACTGCCCAGGAAACACAAATTATCAATTTCACGGAAAATACGGCACTACAAGACCTAAGGTTGGCTATTCCAGTTGCAGATAACTCTGAAATTTAGTTGAGTGTCGTTCGTGGCATACAGCCAGGGAAGTAGTTCTTTGTTGTTTGATTTTCAAAGACTCTGTGAGGCGTTATGATTGTACCAAACTATTATAAAAGGATTAAACACTAGCAACCCGCCCTAACTTTGCACGAGTTCTTCACAGAAAATATAACAGAGCCTATGTTACTTCGAGGAGTACAGCTAATAACTAAAATTCGAAATTTCAAATTCTTTATGAATGTAGTAAACTATAGTGTTATAGTTTGACAAAAAAATGTATTCCTGAACAGGTAATTTATAGTCATGAACCAAATGTAGTATTTCACTCTCATATAATGACTTAGGTGTTCATGTCACTCGCCTGCGGCTCGCGAAAACTTCGTAATAATAATAGCCAGCATTATATGCTTGTTGAATAGTATACTATTAAATTACTGTATTATAATTGCCAATTTTCCGAAGTATTGAAATGTATATAGTATGTTACTCTTCAGCGAAAGACATATGTCATCCCGGACTTTTTCTGTAGACCTTTATGAGATACACAATTCCACCATACAATATTTTGTAATAACCTTGAGAGGTTCAGGTAGCGTTTTCGTTGAAAGCTCCCAGACGGCCTATTTTTTTCCGACACCTCCAACAAATATCGTCATATTTTAGAATGCGTACATAACTCTAATAAATTATATACTCAAGCCTTGCTCTATCCATTGGTGAAAAAATTGGTGCAGTAGTGAATTAATCTTTCCATTCACTCATTTTCAATTTATTTATTCTATTATCTCGAAATTCATCTAACTTATGTTTAATCCATATAGCAGGAAATAAATAATAACATTGACAAGGGTAGAATCAACTGCAGTTATGTCATGCTGCTGCTCGAGTAAGAAGGACGCCCTCGTTCAAGTTTACTGTGCCACCACAACAATACTGGTGCAAAAGCTGCGACTGCAGCATGTTGATTTTCAATTCGCTTGTCTCACATTTTAGCTAACAACTTTAAGCACTTGGATTAACAAAGGAAATAACTAATGGTAATAGTACCTAAAAGGCGTTATCAAAATATACATGCTTTAATTAACTTCACCCCGTTCAGTTTGTTTCCCAAACATAATATTATTCCGGGAAATAATTGCGCAAAACGTATAAGACGCATTTAAAGTTCGCTGTATAAATTGCATCAAAGAGAAACATCAAGTTGCCGGAAGAGGCTACTTCCAATAATATTCTTTTGAAGATATACGGTTACTCCTTTGAGATAATTGCTTTTTGTATTCTCAAATAACTGGAGACATGTTGTACCTACATTTCAAGACTTTATATTGTTACGAACTCAGTAATTCAGAAGCCGGTCCTGTCGCAAACTATGAATGCGACCTTTCTAGAAAGGTTTTCGAACAGGTAATGCTCGAGACTGTTCTCAAACAGCGTACCAGACCAATGGTTTATCGCGAATGATCTCGAATTATAAAGTATACGCAGAGGTGGTATATTCAAGAATTTTCTAGAGTTTCGAAGAACTATATATACGCGGGTTTTCGAGTGGAGAGTTAAGTTGTTCAGTATACAGTGAATCGGTTAACAGTTTCAGTATACAGTGAGTGAACAGAAAGTGAATATAAATAGTGTTGAAGATAAATTAGGACAATTATTATACCGAGTGTAGATAAATTAATAGACACTAAGTAGTGTGTATATAAATTGAGTTTATTATAGTGTGTAAGTGTTTCTTTAATAAATCAATAGTAATTAGCCATAGTGAGTGTATAATTTTATCCCACGGTGAAAACAGTTTAAATAAATAAGAAAAACATTACATTGGTGTCAGGTGTGGGGTAATATAAATAAATAATTACTTTAAAATGGCTAAGAGACTATGTGACCTGAAAGTGACGGAACTAAAAGCAGAATAAGAAAATCGCGAGCTGGAAACGTCCGGAAAGAAGAGTGAATTAGTTGAAAGACTGAAAATAGCACTGGAAAGTGAAGACTTGGATCCAGAAACATTCTTATTCAATGACGAGTCCTCCACCATAATCTCGTCAATATCTGCTATGAAGGACGATATTTCTTCTATGGAGGACGATATTTCTGCTAATATGGACGATATTTCTGCTAATATGGACGAGAAGATTTCTTCCATGAAGGACGATATTTCTGCTAACATCTCTTCCATGGACGAGAAGATTTCTACCATGAAGAATGATATTTCTCCTAACATTTCCTCCATGGACGAAAAGATTTCTACTATAAAGGACGATATTTCCGCCGATATTTTGTCAATAAAAAATGATATTGCCGCTGTCGAAAATAAAGTTGAAAATTTTTTAACAGTCCCAAGAACCAATCAAATTTCCCCATTTTTTATCACATGAACAATTTCACCCAATCATGTCAACATTACACTGATAACAGACCTTGGGGCTGTTTTCACGTTGCTATGGATTAATTTCGACTTTGAAGTTTCAAATATTTAATATTTCGAAATGTCACATTTAACTTTTCTAATTGTTCCTTTGTTAATTGCACCTTTAGATAAATTGTTTTAGATCTGTTCTTTTTCTATAATAAGCAAACAATTTTTCATCCGAATAACCCTAGGACATTGATAAATGCTTAAAAATTTTATGACAACCTTCTCAAGCTTGTTGCAAGCATTTATCAATGTCCTTGGGTTATTACTACTGAAAATAGAATTTCGTCCCTAAAATCAGATATTGAGAATCAAATGACAACAATGGAAGAGAAAATCCAGGAGTTAGAGAGAAAAATGGCAGAATCAAGAACACAAGACATGCCAGCAGAAGAAAAGAAGATCGAGCAAATAAAACCCTGCAAGCCAGAAACATTCCCCAAGATAGAAGATATTGGCAGTTTTGCTCTAGTCAAGTCCCCAACGTTCGACGAAAAGATGTCGTGGACCAACTATGTTGAGCAGTTTGGAGCAGCCGCTAGAGCGAATAATTGGTCCGACAGGGAGAAGGCAGTGAACTTGACCATCGCGCTTCAGGGAGATGCCTTGGATGTGCTTCAGACGATACCTCTTGAAGAAACGGATAACTTCGAGCAGCAACAGAAAGGGTTGGACATGTGATATGGTCACGAACATCTAGAACACTTGTACCAATCTCAGATGAAGAATCGAAGGTAGAGACGTGATGAAACCCTTTAAGAGTATGAAGTGGATATCGCCCGACTAGTCCGATTTGCTTATCCATCAGCACCTGAAAACATGATGGAATATCTAGGCATCTAGGCCTTTATTGATGGCTTACGTGACCCTGATATGCAGAGGACGCTTCGTTTAGCCCATCCCAAAACATTGGTCGATGCATTGACAGCTGCTCTTGAATATGAAGCAGCCACGAAGGCGTCAGGATATAACAAAGTTAGGACCGTTCAAGCAGAGGGTGAGGAAGATAAATTTGACCAGTTAGTCAACTTGATAAAAAGCATGGTAGAACGGAGGCTGAGGAAGATTAGATGCTGGAATTGTGGCGAGCTAGGACATGTACGCAGCTTGTGTAAGCGCCCTAGAACTCCAGCAAACCAAGAGCACCAGTCCCAGGAAAACTAGAATAGGTCGGCCACGAGGGGGCAGCACCGACCCAGGATTGTTCCAAAGACCCTCTCATACTGATAGCCTCTCTCAGATTCCGTAATGACAGTGTATATGTGGATGCCGAAGTTAATGGCTGATGGATACTGGAGCAACTAGAACGATTATACGGCCAGAAATAATAAAATCCAAGAAGCTTCTGCCAACGAGGCTGCGACTCCGGACCGCAACACAGGAGAGTGCCAATTTTCATGGAGAGACGCAAATCCAATTGGAAATTGGTGAAGAAAAATTTACGCATACGGTAATCGTAGCTGACATCGAAGAAGACGTGATTCTGGGAATGGACGTAATAAATTTACATGGTTTCCAGTTAGACTTTAAAAACATATCCATCAAGGTGGGTTCCGAAGATGTATTCCTTCATCCACATGAAAGCAGAACGGTGTTGGCAGCTGTACAGGAAGATACTGTTCTTCCTGCACGAAGCGAAACCATGATAGTAGCGCGGCTACAGGTAATCATGGAAGAAGGTACACCGGTTATAATGGAACCTTGGAACCACGACGAAGAGGTTGGTAAAGGAGTGCTAATTGGAAAAGGACTGGTTACGTCAGCGAAGGAGATCCCAGTACATGCTATAAACGTGAACGATTACCCAACCACCCTCAAGAAGGAAACCAGAATTGGATGTTGCATACCGGTGACGTCTGTAGTTCGTCAAACAACGACAACCGACAATTCCAATGATAGATTCGAACAGATGTTGTCAATGGCTGGCCAATCCTTGAATCAAGCTGAGAAGAGGAAAATGAGAGAATTCCTCTTGCAGTATTGAGACCTATTCGTACCAAAAGGAGGGAAGACTGGTAGAACATCAGCGGTCAAACACAAGATCGATACTGGTAATGCCAAGCCAATTAAACAATCAGCTCGAAGGCTACCACAAGCGAAGAGAGAGGAAGCTGAAGGAAAAATTAAAGAGATGGGGGGAGAAAAAGTAATAGAACCATCTACTAGTCCATAGGTGTCTCCAGTAGTGCTCGTCAAGAAAAAGGATGGAACTACCAGATTCTGCGTGGACTATCGCCAGCTAAATAACGTGACGAAAGAGGACAGCTATCCCCTGCCTCGGATCGACGATACGCTAGACACTTTGGCTGGCAGTAAAATGTTTTCCACTTTGGATCTGAAGTCCGGCTATTGGCAAGTAGAAATGAACCCAGAAGACAAGGAAAAAACTGCTTTCACTACCGGATCCGGATTATGGCAGTTCAACGTCATGCCCTTCGGGCTCTGTAATGCGCCTGCGACATTTGAAACACTGATGGAAAATGTATTAAGAAGGTTATCTTGGAAAACTTGCCTGGTCTATTTAGACGACATCGTAGTATTAGGTAAGACATTCGAGGAACACCTGAAGAATTTGCAAGACGTATTCAAACGACTTCAAGCTGCTCAGCTTATGTTAAATCCGAAGAAATGTCAGTTATTCCAAAACCGAGTCAACTATCTGGGTCATATTGTGAGTAACGAAGGAGTGGCAGTAGATCAAGAGAAAATTGCTTCCATTAAGCAATGGCCGCAACCAACCGACAACATCAAGTCGTGAGTTTTCTTTGCACATACTATCGAAGGTTCATAAGGAAGTTTGGAGATATTGCCAAGCCACTTACTCGGCTCACAGAAGAAACAAGAACTTTTTATTGGGATGAAGACTGTCAAACTGCTTTTGAAACCCTCAAGAGACATTTAACCACGGCACCGATACTAGGATATCCGTTACCAGAAGGAGACTTCATTCTTGACACTGATGCAAGCAAAGTAGGAATTGGAGGAGTACTCTCACAGATCCAAGGAGGCCAAGAAAGAGTGCTGGGATATTTCAGTGAAGTCCTCTCCAAACCAGAACGGAACTACTGCGTCACGAGAAGAGAACTTTTGGCGGTAGTGAAGTCTGTGGAACACTTCTATCAGTATCTTAATAAAAAGAAATTTTTAATTCGGACTGATCATGCAGCACTCAAGTGTTTGATGCAGTTCAATAAACCCGAGGACCAGATCGCTGGATGGATTGAGCGACTCCAATAATACGATTTCAGCATCGAGCATCGGGCTGGTGTCAGTCACCGAAATGCCGACTCCCTGTCTAGACGACCGTGCCAACCAGACTGTTCCCACTGGTAAAAGAATTCATTAGCCGATATGGAGTGCCCTTGGAAGTTCACAGCGATCAGGGAAGGAATTTCGAAAACCATGTATTCCAAGAAATTTGTGAGAAGCTGGGAATGAAGAAGACCAGGACAACGGCGTTGCATCCACAGTCAGACGGAATGGTTGAAAGAATGAACAGGACCATAGGAATATACCTGTCCAATGTAGTTTCCAGCCACCAGAGAGATTGGGACCAGTACCTCTCCCTATTTGCATTGGCTTATCGATCTGCCATCAATGAGTCCACAGGTGAAACACCTATTTGGACGCGAAATGAGGCTTCTTTGTGACCTGGAATTTTGTTGTCCTGGAGAAGATCTAGTGGGAGGAGACTACGTGATCCAGTTGAGAAAAAGGATGGACGATGTACTCGAATTGGTTCGAACGAATCTCCAAGTTGCCAGCGACAGAATGAAAAAACGGTACGACACGCAGGCTACAGACGGCAGTTTCAAAGAAGGGGACAAAGTATGGTTACACAACCCGACGAGGAGAAAGGGTTTTTCTCCAAAACTACAAAAATCCTGGAAGGGGCCATACTTAATCAAGAAGAAGATCAACGACGTCATCTATCGCATAAGTAAGATTCCCAATGGAAAACCGAAAGTAGTCCACTAAAATCGACTAGCGCCATTCGAAGGAGACCATGACAAAGAAGAAGGAGTGAACCATATCCGGGAAGATCCTGACCCTGCCTTCGAAGACATCGACATCGACACATCTTCTATCTCGTAACAAAGGACGAATTTCAAGATCGATCCACCTACCGGAATGTGTGGGAAGCGCTACGAAGTCTTCGAGACCACGTGCTGGAATCTAACGTGAAGAAACTAGCGATGCTTAAGATAGAGAGCAACCAGTTGGATACGCGAGTCATTAGGAATATGGTGGAAGTGATCTTCGAAGATACCGATGTCCACATTTCAATCTGCAGCCATTCCGCACGTAATCAGTATCCGATGAAGACAGTACCCTCTTATTTCCATACGACCGGAAAGTGTAGGAATGGATCCAGTTGCCGATTTCATTTTTCAGATTGAGCATTTGCTACTGTTAAAAATTATTGTTATTACGAGTATTAGAGTATTTGATAAACTCCATTTTTCTACTTCTGCACGCGCCTGCAGTTGACCCGAACGACGCGGAGCGGAGTTCGGGCAATCGTTCAATGGCAGGAAAGACACTTTATGCATAAGTTAGGAACATTATTATTATATATACTATATTATATTATAGTATATGCAAAAAATATATCAACCCATTTTTCAAAAATTATTTCATTTCAACAAATATACAAAGCTTTAACTAGAAAACAATAATTATCAAGAATATTACTATTAAAAACACAATTTGTTGCGTTGTGTAAATTACTTTAAATTGCCAGTCCAGTGGAGTTGTTTCAGTTGTTTGGTGTTAACTGGTGAGTAGATGACGTCGATGAGGATAGCATCGGTTGCAGGTAGCATGAGAATGACGATCACGGTGACGGCAACGGTTTTAATTCGTTTGTAGATGGAAGAATTGTCGAGAACTGTCAAATTGCTCATCACCAATAATATTGTATTATAATAATATATTAAATCTGTATATTATTATATTATGTTTTGTGTTATTGGTATGATCATTGTTTTAATATTTTTTTCCATGTTTTGTTGTAAACTTTTATGTTTATATTTCAGCTATTTTTAAATGATGTCGCTTTGTCGATGAAATTATGGAATTTTTCATGATAATGAAGCTTATTAGTTTTTTTTTTCTCAAATAAATAAAAACCTTATGTATAATTAAGTTTTATCTTGCTCCTAAGATAAAGAGATATTCCAACTAAAAATTAAATGGTACGTCCATGGTAGATTAAATAAATCTTTGAATAAATATTGCTCTCCTAATTCCCCAATTTGATTAAAATTATTAATCCAAATTGACAATTCGCTTAATTACAGTTTCCTGCGAAAATTGTCACATTTTGGGAATGCGTGTTAACAATAGACGTCAAAGATCATAGTTTAATACTATTATAACGCATTAACGCGTTTTT
>CAJUYG010002235.1:36545-52752 GCA_910591675.1 Galerucella calmariensis | reverse complement strand
GTGACGATAGCTTTAGACCTTCCGTCCTTTATCAGGAGACATCCAAAATATGGAGTTAACATGTTTCCAAAAAAAGTCATTCACGCTGAAATCCTGACTCCAAGGTGGTGGAATACTCAAAATTTCCTTGCCTCGGGAATTTCCTCCCGCGACGGTCTCAGGCAGGTAACTAGGGTATCGGGATCTTGGAAATCCAACTGTCTCTGACCACTTCAGAACATGTGGGTGCCTCAAAGATGGCTGCCCCAATATCACCAAAACGACGACTAAAATTAAGAGGTCGGTGGAACGGATTGAAGAGTTACGGATGTCCCGAGGGATTAGTACACAACAACTTCTTCGATCGGCTCCAGAACTATTTATCCAGGATGCTCTCTACTGGTACAGAACGTGTACATTTACATCGTGGGAGGACTTGGTTTCGAAATTAAAGGAAGCATTTCGACCGTACGATTACGAGTACAGCCTCTGGGATGAGATACGTCGACGGACCCAAGGTTCTCAGGAAAGAGTTCTAAGTTTTATTACTGCTCTGGAGAATTTATTCAGAAGGTTGGATCAACCTCCATCAGAAGAGGATAGGGTGAATATTATCCGCAGAAACCTACTTCCGTACATACAAACCCAATTGTCGCTTCATCGGGTAAATACAGTACAAGAACTGTTGCGTTTGTGCCGAGCTATTGAGGAGACCGAAGAGAGGGTGAAAAAATTTGTCCCCCCTCCAACTTCTTACCGGACTCTATTGGAACCAGAGCTGGCATATCGTAGAGCCGCTCAATCCCCCAATATTTCAGCTATAAGGTCAATACCAAAAGAGACAAGTAGTTCAGAAGTAAGCTCGACCCCTCTGGCGGCAACACAAGTATCCTTGACCCAACCGAAATGTTGGAATTGTGGAAAGGAAACACACAAGTTCCGTGATTGCCCTGATCCTAAAGCCAAATTTTGTTTTAAGTGTGGTTATCGAGGAGTAATGGTTCGAAACTGTCCCACCTGTTCAAAAAACAGGAAGACGGGTCCTCAATAGGTCGGTGGGGACTCACTGTCGAACGTCCGACCCAATCAAGGTTTTCATCTTCGTCGTCACTATCAGTTTTGTTAGACTTCGTAATTTCCCATTCAAAAGAAGACAATCGTCCCTATCTTACGATTAACATATTAGGAAAGCAATTCTTAGCTCTTTTGGATAGCGGCTGTTCTAAGACGGTTGTTGGTGGGTCCGGCTGGAACCAACTAAAGTCAGTTTGCTCTCTTAACACGTCCCCATCGTCAGGAGAATGTGTTGTTGCAAATGGTGGTACGTGTGAAATCCTGGGATCCATCATGGTTCCTGTACAGCTGCAAGACAGAGTGAGGGTGTTAGAATTGATGGTAGTGCCTAGTCTTCCGCATTCCATTATCTTAGGAATAGACTTTTGGGTCTCTATGGGAATTGTACCCGATTTGTATTCGGGACAATGGTCTTTTAGGAGTGAGCTACCTTGTACCCATGTTTCGGCTATACAGTCCTTAGAGCACCTGTCGGTGGCTCAAAAGGCGAAATTGAAAGAACTGATAGAGCCTACTTTCAAGGCCATGGGAAACAAGCTAGGCTGCACTCATCTCGTTGAACATGAGATTCGTACCACATCAGAGCCCATAAAACAAAGACACTATCCCCTTTCCCCTGCCCGGCAACGTCAAGTGAATGCGGAGTTGGACAAAATGCTGGCCGAGGATATAGTAGAGCCCTCAACTTCTCCATGGGCATCCCCTTTAGTTTTAGTTAGGAAGTCTGACGGTTCCTACCGCTTCTGCGTGAACTATAAGAAGCTCAATCAGGTCAGCGAAAAAGACGCTTGCTCAATCAGGTCAGCGAAAAAGACGCTTACCCAATCCCGTTTGTAGCAGCGACACTAGATAAGCTCAGGGATGCAAGATATCTGACAACGTTAGATATTAAATCTGCGTATTGGCAGATTCCGGTTGCTGAGAATTCCAGACCACTCACTGCGTTTGTTGTTCCCACAAGAGGGCTGTTTCAGTTCAAAAGAATGCCCTTTGGTTTACATACAGCCCCTAGCACCTGGCAAAGGTTTATCGATCGTGTCGTTGGATACGAGCTAGAGCAATTCGTTTTTGTGTACTTGGACGACATAATTATCTGTACCCCAACATTTGAAAAACATCTAGAGGTGTTGGCGACTGTGTTAGGCAAATTAAAGGAAGCTGGGTTAACCTTGAATCGTGACAAGTGTCACTTTTGCAAACCGGAACTCAAATATCTCGGTTACCTTGTGAATTCTTCTGGTTTACTCATGGACCCTGGTAAGGTGGAAGCTATCCTTAACATTCCCGATCTCAAATCGGTATCTGAGGTTCGCCGACTAATAGGTCTAGCTTCGTGGTATCGGCGATTTGTCCCAAATTTTTCTACGTTAACAGCCCCGTTGACGGCCTTGTTGCGCAAAAACGCTAAATTTGTGTGGGATGAATCTTGCGCAGCCGCGTTGAGGAAAATCAAGGAGAACCTTATTACTGCTCCAATCCTCACCTGCCCAAATTTTGATCTGCCATTCACTATCCAGGCTGATGCAAGTGATTATGGCATTGGTGCCACTCTGTCTCAAAGGCATGATGATGGTGAGCGAGTTATTGCTTACCTGAGTCGGTCGCTAACCAGGGCTGAGCGCAAATTCAGTACAACCGAAAAAGAATGCTTGGCGGTTCTACATGCGGTGGAGAAATTTAGGCCCTATATCGAAGGTACCCACTTCCAAGTGATAACGGATCACTACAGCCTCAAGTGGCTATATAACTTCAAGGATCAGACCGGTCGCGTGGCTAGATGGGCAGTACGGCTGCAACAGTACGACTTTGATATTGTGCACCGTAAGGGTGTTGAACATGTCGTACCCGACGCTTTATCCCGGTTTGTTACCAGCGTGGATGCAGTACAGACTACTCCAATAGCTATGCCAATTAAAGATCCTTGGTATAAGCGCCAATTGCAGAAAGTCACCAAAGATCCAGACAAATATCCAGATTGGAGAGTAGAAAACGACAAACTCTTCAAACTAGCGAAACCAGCTTATCCTTATCTCTCTCTAACCGACGCGCACTGGTTAAAAGTCGTTCCCAAGGAAGACAGAAGTACTCTCATTAGAGCACATCATGAACCTCCAACCTGCAGCCATTTAGGTGTTTTTAAGACATTAGGGCGACTCAACCTTCACTATTACTGGCCGAAAATGAGATCTGACGTAGCTCGTTGTATCAGACGATGCACTATTTGTCTACGAACAAAGCCAGAGCAAAAAGCTCCTCGAGGTCAGATGCTAAGCATCGCCCCAACTACCACCCGACCGTTTCAAGTACTATGTACAGACTTGGTAGGTCCCCTTCCTAGGTCTTCCTCGGGATACTCGTATATACTGTCGGTGAGTGACTTATTCAGTAAGTTCGTCCTATTCTTTCCCCTTCGGACCGCTACGGGCCCCAAGATCGCGGAAATTTTGGAGGATCACGTCCTTCTCATGTTTGGTGTACCTGATAAAGTCATCATGGACAACGGAAAACAATTTAAGAGCAGTCACGTAACCTCCCTACTAGACAAATATGGAGTTGGGGTAACTTACTTGTCAAATTTTCATCCGCAAGCCAATGCTGTCGAGAGGTATCATCGAGTCCTGAAGATTACTCTAAGCTCATACGTTGCTGATAACCATCGTCTGTGGGACAAGTATCTTCAAAAAGTAGCTTGCGCTATGAGATCGGGTCGACACGAAGTTACTAAACTATCGCCAAACTTTATTGTTTTCTCCCGAGAATTAGATTTTCGAGGTCGTGAAAGAGACCCACTAGAGACCTTCGACGAAGTGTATGACCCCTTGAAGCGTAACCAGGCCCTGCACGAGGTATTCAAAGACGTAGCAGCTAGAATTAAGAAAGCTTTCAACACAAATCGTAACCGCTACAACATGAGAAGGCGAGATGAGAAATTCTCCCTCAATCAGCGAGTCTGGAAACGTGCGTACATTCTGTCCGACAGGGCAAAAGGTGTTACAGCTAAATTAGCCCACAAGTTTGACGGGCCACTTATTATTAATAAAGTTCTCTCTCCATGGTCCTATGAGCTAATAGATCTGAATGGTCGTATTAGAGGAGTGTGGCACGCTAAGAACCTGAAAAGTCATCCACCAGACAAAGATGATTCTGATTCAGAGGTGGAAAATTAAGGAAGACTATACCCTGACTATTATTCTTAGGTGTTTATATTTATGTTCATGTTGTTGTTAAGTTAAGTTGTTAGTTAGTTTAGGAAGTACATAACGGTTTTTGGGAAAAAACCTTTTTCTGGTAAGGGGAGAGTTGTAACGGTTTCAATTCAACATTTATTTTATCAGATAGTTTTTAATGTTAACCATTTAATTTTATTAATATAAATAGTTCATACGAATGTGAAAGAGATCCACCACTCACCCTGTTTATATTGCTCTGATACCATCCACAACTTCAGAAATAGTTAAGAATCATTCATTTACGTTACGGTTCACCCTAAAATATAAACACTTAACTAGTTAAATAGTCAATAAACTGCTGTGGCTTGGATGCATAAATGATTTAATTGTTACCTAATATAATAACATAATATTAGCAACTATTTACATTATAACGGGATTAATTATTGTTGACACTGGATAACTGGTTCTGATGGTAACCTTGAATCTCTTAGTCTTTGACAAAAGCCAAAGGTGTCTGGATTCCTCAAGTATTCAGATAACCATCATTGATCTTGACCCCTTTGCCAAAAGGCACAAGGCCTCTGTTGACCTTTCAAGGCCATGTAGAGAGGGCATTGACTTTTGGCCTCCATTTTGTTTTGGTTATTTCCTGGGTATACATGGTTGCTTAACTTTCGCATTCTGCGGCTTTAGTGAACCAGGAAAACTAACCATAATCAGGATTCTCTTGTACAATCCAGTTGTAAGAGTTCATAAATTTATGGATATAGCTCCTGATTGAATAAAACCTCACCTAAAGGTCACATGCCATCTAGGGTAAGTAATACCTCTTCTCATAGGGCTGGCATAGTTACCAGCAGTGTCTTTGAACTCTATTTTCTTTTCAGACCTTCTTTTTCCTCTTTTCTTCTTCTTGTGCATCTTTTACTACTATTCTGCTACTATACTCATCTGTACATGCTGTACGTCATCGATATTGGCTGGACGCTTGGAAGTAAGCTCTACCTATAGTACTCCAGGGTAGCCTTCAACTCTTCTCCTACCCAGCTTCTTCTATACGCCTCCCCAACTCAACTTCGCATCAGTACGTACCCAGTTCGAGAAGGAATTTGTAGGTACCATCATAAGGAGAGATAGCCTTCAAGTAAGATCTTTCCAACTTATTACTTACTGGTTCACTAGTAGTGTGAGTGGTGTGACTTCGAATTCGGAAGCTACAGATTGACTATCTTCCCAATATATGTACATCCTTTTTAACCAATTGAAGGACACATGAACATCTCTACTTAACATATAATTCTTCTCAGTAATACTTATTGGAATGCCTAAAATAGATATTAAGTTGTAGTTTAAGTAAGGTAAATAGTTAGTAACAATTCAAACTAGGTAATAGGTTAACAATAAATTAGTTAAACTTTATATTTACCAGGAAGTCCATGTAATCCCCGAAGTATACTTCTGCGGAAACTTTCTTTAAATTCTAAATAAGAATTAAGCTGAATAGCAGGCATATTCTAGTTATGGTAGGATAAAAATAAAATCATTTCACATTCTCTGTAATCAATCATAAAAAGGCAAGCCAAGCGCTGTCAGTGTCAGTCAGTTGCCATTTGATTTAGATAGAATATAGAACATTCAACCTATCGAGTATCGAGTAGTTCATTTGCTCCCTAACCCGAACCACAGCAGAGACCATCGAGTATCCCCTTGTTAGAGGTACGTTCGATTTTACCTAGCCCCTCTCCGCACCGAGAAATCCGGGATAAAACAGTATAGTTATTACGTTTCAGTTACACTATTCTAGCTCCTATTCTGTGGCCATCAAGTAGAACAGAACGGGGAGTTAACAACGTTGCATGTAAAAATTTAATACCATTTAATTTGTGTACGTAAAATATACTTGTTCTTGACCATAATCATAAAATATTCACGATTTTTCATTAAATTGTACCCTAAGTGTACTACATCTTTTAAAAGATTATTAATTGTACCAAAAAAATATGAATAGTGGTATTTATTTAAAAGTTTTGAGATATTGCTTAATTTGCGTTTTTTCACCCTGTATCAAAGAAGCCACAGATGAAAAAAGTAATTACTATTGAGCACAGCCAATGATATGTGAATAACAATTGGATACAAAGGCCTACTGACTTATTTTGATTTACTGTTTTGCAGAGTGTTAAAGAGGAGGTCTTTTCTGCTAATAATTGGCCATATCTTTGTAAAACATGTAACGTTATATTTGACCACTATCATTGGAATATTTAAATATCTACCGAACGGCGAGTAGCCAGTCCTTTTTCCTTATCAACATGTGATTCTCGTCGAAAACCTGTAGCACCGATCATCGCTGAAAGGCAAAATTTTTACATTTAACGTGCGACGAATAATCTCCGTTGGTGAGGTTCAGTATACACTGATATTGGTC
Organism: Galerucella calmariensis; assembly: GCA_910591675.1. NCBI lineage: Eukaryota > Metazoa > Arthropoda > Insecta > Coleoptera > Chrysomelidae > Galerucella > Galerucella calmariensis. The sequence continues at coordinate 46,098 of CAJUYG010002235.1, read as the reverse complement.
AAATATTTCAATTCTTGTTTCTTATAGAGAGATATAAATCAAGAACACACTGCTAATATGTGAATTCTTTCTCGAAGCGGAGCATGTGAACAGGAGAGGAATATACAACGTATGTCGATTGCTCATCGCATAGTTCAACAATTTAATAGCGAGTAGTGAGAATAAGCTTTCTTTCTCCTGTGAACCATGAAACAGTCCAGTTGAGTTTCTAAAATTTATCTTCCATTTAAAATGTATCTTTCCTAAAGTGCATTCAATGTGAATGCACTTACTTAGTACCTGGACTAACTTAGTACCTGGACTTACTTAGTACCTGGACTTACTGAGTACCTACCTGAGATTTCGTGCCTGGAGGTTAGTACCTGAGACGTACCTGAGACCACAAAACAGTCTGGAACTTTGTACCTGAACTTTGTACCTGCCAATTCCGGACTAAGTAGTTTCCATCAAAGACGTGGAAAATTAAGGAAAGTATCAAGTGAACCAATTTTAAAGCAACGTGCTTCAACTCACAAAACCAAATTTTTTTTTTATATTTTACTGTGATATTTTTTAATCATTATACAACTTGTAAATTTAACAACGTTGTTCATATTCCTTCCCTTCTAACATTTCCAGGTTTGTTGATAGAGAGTGGCGAGGTGAAAACAAGTCGACTAATATTATTCAGGGTGGCGCCCACTTACCTTTGTTGATTAACTTTAATTACATTTCTTAACTTGATTTATTAACTTATTAAATTCATTTCGTTTCTTAACTTCATTTATTATCTCATTAACTTCAATATAACTTCAATAACTTAAATAAAGTAGGATTACCCGCGAACCGGTAAGACTACTCCCTGAATTGATATTAGTTTGGTCTCCGAATTCACACCTGAGGTGCTCTCCACATTGAGTCGCCGTTGCAATTTATCTTGCCTTATTATTTCAAATAAATAATAGGTAACAAACACCCTTATAATATATTAGGATGTTATATTTTTGTAACGCTCTCGGTAAGATCTTCTCGATTCTTGAAAAAAATATGATACGTTCTACTTAAAAAAATGTAAGTTTGTGCTGTCACGTGGTTTTCGAACACCCGGTAGAATCGAAAGTAGTTTTATCTCTTACCACAATGATGTAATCCTCCGATGTCAGAAGATTGCCCCATCCTGTATATGGCGCATAATTCAGCCGTGTTTGAAGTGATAATGTGATTTAAAAATCTATTATTTCCTTCTTGGAAATAATTCACTCCTTTTCTCCGTTTTAAAACGAATAATGGCATTTTCAAGATTTAACTATTTGTTAACATCCCCTTCCACCCTAGAATGTCACTAAGGAATACATCAGTAGTAATTGGTGAACCTTATTCCAATGTAACTACACAATGAACTAACTTTTGTTACCAACAACTTCAACATAAAAAATATCAATTGTTGGTGAAACAATCCTTCTTTTATTTGTGGTTTTATTAAAACACTCACATAATTTTTCTGAATAAATACAAATGAAATACTTAAAAAGCCCCGAATATAAAACAAAAAAAGAAAAAACCCAAAGGCAACTTATAAACTGAAATTAAACAATGGAAATATCGTGGAAAAGGAGGTAGTAAAACAATTATTTAAAACAAAAGAGCTCAGTTGTCGCCATCAAGGCGATTCAAGTCCCAAGTTATTATTACAAATCGTCTACTTGCGAAGCATTGGAAGGAAATAATTCATTGTGTGCTTCTATGACACCACGATGCAAGTGACACTAGGTAATTAACTGAAAATTATTCAAATTGCGTTTTTCAGATAATTAAATTAGTATTTGCAAACTATTTGTAAGTGAAGAGACAGCTTGTGAATAAAATTTAATCTACAGAATAATTTTCGTTATTTGTTCGTGAAAGTACCGGCCCTAAATAGAATAATTTGCCGGTAATTTCCAGTTAACTGCCACTAATTCGAGAAAAGTTTCATTCACATCGTGGTTACGCAATAAAATTCACAAATCGCTACATAAAAATTGAAAGTCCAATACAAAATTACAAATATTGCAAAATTTGTAATTTTTATTTTGCCTTATAGAGTTACAAATCCAAGAACAAAGACCGTTTACTGAGAAGCAGCAACCACTTCCTTGGCTGTATCCCACGAAGGACATTAAACTACATTTCAAAGTTAAATGGGGTTGGTATATTTGCAAGATTATACCTCCACTCGTTTGAGAAAGCTACTGTATTAGCGAAACGAGTCACAGCTTTAAGTTGAACATAGGTTCAAATATAATGTAGATTAATACAAAATGAATTGTTTGATTTAGTTGTTTATTAACGAATTGCTTATTCTCCAGGCCTCCAATGTATGATTTTTTTTTGCTTTGTTTGAGTATGAGCAGCAACTACTAAGAATTATTAGCCCATCCACCGATGCATCTAGTTCCATTTTTTCTTAAATATCTCTATAAATGTTTTTAATCTAAGAAAGGTAAGTACTATTTTAGCAAAGTTTTTATCATTCAAATTTTTCTCCACATTTTCAGGTACGCATAGCTGCCGCCTGCTACTTGCATAATTGGGGCAATCAATCAGAACATGCTGCACTGTTAATAGAGTTCTAGAGGTGTTGCCTTTGTCCTCTTAGCATATAGTACGAAGTAAGTCTTGTATAACCTGTTCTTGGTTTTGTAATTATGAAAATCTGTGAATGTGTTTTCTCCATACATTCCATTTTTCAATTTTGTGATTTTTGTTGTTTCAAGTTATTTTGTTAATCTTGGATTCTTGAAGGTATATCTTCAACTTCTTAGCGGCTTCGTCTACAATTTCATTGCCTTGAATCCTCACGGACTGGGTATCAATATAAACTTTACCATTTTACCTTGTTTTTGAAGCTAACTTAATGAAGCATGAATTATTTTGACTGAAGAACTTTTGGAAGTGTTTTCAATCGCCTCAAGTGAACTAGGAGAGTCACAAAATATTAGTCTTGTTCGGTTACCCAGCTAATCAATATATTTTAATTTTATATTTTGAAATATACAGGTGTTCCAATAAAGTGTGGCGTATCAAAGTTATATCTTTCCTTATGGAACACTCTATACTTTATTGCATTTTCTTATGGCCCCTAAAAAATATAATACTCCTTCATAATAGTTCCCTATACCTAAATACAGAGGGTTCCGAGTTATGCTGACTTTTTAAAAAATGCGAACATTTCGAAAAAAATTAATAACTCGCTGATATAACAAATTCTAGCAAATTTTCTCTCACATCTAAATAGTTGGACATTCGTTGAATGTATTCCACAATAGAGTACTAAATATCTCTTTACAGGGTGTTCAGAATTTTCAGTTTCATTATAAGATCATTCAATGTGCAGTATCAGGATAATTTTAAACGGAACACCCTGTATTTTAATAATTCATCAAATTCAAAAAAATGTCCTCTTCCGAATGGTATGAGGGTAACCTATACCTAGGTATTATACTTTTCGTGCAATTTACAATTTTCTTAAATTTTATGGTAAGTCGATTTTAAAACATCTGCAATTCTCTCTGAATTTCAAACCAATTATTTTGGCATAGTTGTTAATAACTAAATAAATCACGTTCCATGCCTCCAGAAAATATAGGGTTTTGCTATCCTATACCGAGTGGTTGAAAAGATATAGCCACTCTCACAGAAAAATCACTAGAAAAACCACTAGAGAGAATTGCAGATGTTTTAAAATCAATTTACCATAAAATTTAAGAAAATTGTAAATTGCACGAAAAGTATTATACCTAGGTATAGGATACCCTTATACCATTCGAAAGAGGACATTTTTTTGAATATGATGTATTATGAAAATACAGGGTATTCCATTTAAAATGAGCCTGATACAGCACATTGAATGATCTTATAATGAAACTGAAAATTCTGAACACCCTGTAAAGCGATATTTAGTAATCAATCGTGGAATATATTCCACGAATGTCCAACTATTTAGATGTAAGAGAAAATTTGCTACAATTTGTTATATCGATGAGTTATCAATTTTTTTCGAAACGTTCACATTTTTGAAAAAGTTAGCATAGCTCGGAACCCTCTGTATTTAGGTATAGGGAACCATCATGGAGGAGTATCATATTTTTTATGGGCAATCAGAGAATACAATAAAACATAGGGTGTTCCAAAAGAAAAAATATAACTTTGATGCGCCACACTTTATTGTAACACCCTGTATATTTCAAAATATTTTCAAATTATAGTTTAAGTTGAAGTAAAATTTGTGGTATAGAAATATTTTCAAAAAAATTTATATTTTCCTCGATATTTGTCCGGTCTCGGACTTAAGCCGAACTCTGTATTAAGAAACTGAATTGGTGCCAGACTTTCTCGCTACCCTGTATATATATAAGATGAAATTGTCCCTGCTGTTCCAGTATAAGATTAATTTCTGTCATATGAATGTCTTGTGTTATATTTTTTTTTATAAATCGTACATTCTTTGTGGACGAGTGGCTTATCATTTGTCCATGGTGCAGTCTCATATTCATAAATAGGGTATCTGCTGGTCAATTCTTGCTGTGAGCTTTCAATTAATTCATGAAGTCCTCAAATTACTGGTATGGTGATTTGTTTTGTTATTATTTTTTTTATTCTCAAAATGCAATGTGAACAATATCATTTATATTAATATTGTTCAAATATTTCAACACGAAAGATTAGAGCTACCAAGAAAATACATCCAAAAATTTACTAGGATAAGTTTCAAACATTTTTGTTCCATTATTTTCACTCGTAGGAAAATGCGGAAACTTGTTAACTGTAGGAAAAATTTTTTCCAGGATTCAATTCTCGTATTATCCAATTATTTCTGTCTATGCTTTCCTGACCTCAAATCCTGTGTAGATTTGTCCAATTACAATCATCTCTTATACTTTTTCCATAATTGGATCAACTTTGTTAGAACAACAACGATTAATCATTAGCGTCGACAATGATTTAGTTTTTCTCCTATCAAAATGTTAACTTTCCTGTTTGCTTCATATAACTTTCCTGTCACGAATTCTTACTCGAAATCCTCACGTTTCTACGTCACCCTGAGGGTCTTAGGTCGTTTTTTTTCCTTTTTGGTCCTGCGAATATTTGTATTTCCTTTATGCGACTGTTAGATCTGAAAGGTAGTCAGTAATCCACTTTTTTTCACAGCGTCACATCAACAATTTCCACTCCTATCCTGATTTCCCCTTTTTAAATTCTCAATCCATCTCTATTGACATCCTATCTGTAGTTGTAGGATTAAAACTCCATCGAGTCTATTCTATCAAGTTTCCACAAACATTTTATATTCCAGAGTATTTGGGAAATATAGGGGGAGAATTTCGCAATTTTACATTTGGTCTTGATCACAACTTTTAGTCGCTTATAATAGGATAAGCAATGGAAAAAAAGCAAATAGGATGTCCTGAGAACTGCTGACACAAGTGAAAGCAAAAACAAATGAATCCTCTTCACGATGTTTTTTGTTTCTTTCATAGCATATGGAAATTCCATCAAATTAATTACCCCGCATTAAAAACTCCATGTTGAAATTATAAAAGGAAATAAACAAGGACAAAACGCTTTTTAGTAACAATAGCTGGGACTCATACCTGACAAGCATTGACTCTGGAGCTATAGATATCTGGAGACTAATGAAGATACTTAAAAACGTACATGGGTAACAGAAATTGGAGAGAACGGACAGGTTATTACAAGACGAATAAGCATAGCGAGAGCGTTCTGAGAACAATTTCAAAATAATTTTATCTGCACATCTGCATATTATTGGGGAGTTTAGAAAATTGAAAACGTTATCTCACAAGCTTCCTAATAAAACACTGACAATCAATCAATAAATTTATGGAATCATATGCCAAGGCCAAACAAAGATAAAAACAGAACCAGGTAGGGATGGATTCAATAGTATACTGGTCAAAAACCTCCCGCCAAAAAATTATTAATTTCATTATCGAAATTGGAAATTTCATACTAAAAGCGGATTGATATCCTGTATGTTTCAAGATTGTAAATATCATTTCAGTGCCAAAAGAAACACATGGCCTTTCCATTAAAAATTATCGACCCATATCACTACTGAATATTTATACAGGGTGTTCATTTCAGAACTTCCCACCCTAATTTTCTCGAAATGTGTGTATTATAAAAAAAAATCCTGGGACACGTCAACAAATATATCGAAGGGGACAACTTTTTATCATAAAGCAACGCACCCCCTTTCACCCCCCCGCCAGGGGGAGTTGCCAACTTCAAAATCTTAAATGGGAAGGGGTATCGAGTTATACCTTATTTCAAAGGTCTTTTTAATCTCTACACGTCGGCTTTTGTTTTTTTTCAATTGATCGATTCGTTGTCGAAATATTTAGGAAAATATGTTTGCTGCTTCGTACCATTAAAATAAAAACTGCAATTGTTTGTTTTGTTATTCCTTTCAACTTTTTTGTATAAAAAAATGCAAAAAAATGTTTTTGATAGAGAAAATAAAAGACATGATACCTATTGAATTGTTTACCAGTTGTGTGAAAAAGCAATTTATTAAAAATGGTTTACACTTTAGCTGGAAAAGTTGAAATAGTGTTAATCTACGGCGCCAAAAACCAATGTGCTCGACGAACTGCTGCAATATTTAACGAAAGGCACTCAGATAAGAACACCTCTCATAGGTATGTCCTAAATCTAATCGCCAAATTTAATCAAACAGGGTCTGTTGCAAATTTGAAATATGATTAGCCAAGAGTTTTGAATGAAGCCACTCAAATTAAAGTGATAGGTTATTTTGGTATCAATCCTAATACTTCGTTACGTACCATTTCTGCTGCAACTGAAATTTCCTTAGGCTCTGTCCACAAAATTACAAAAATTAATAAATTCCATTCCTATAAAATGAAAGTATGTCAAGAGTTAAGTGAAGACGATTTTGACAGAAGAATTGAGTTTTGTGAACAAATGACTACAATTATTAATAACAATAACGAATTTTTAAAAAATATCTGCTTCACTGATGAGTGTACTTTTTATTTAAATGGTTTTGTCAACAAACATAATTGCAGATATTGGAGCAATTAAAATGACCATGTATTTGTCGAAGGGCATACCCAGCATCTCCAAAAAATTGTTGTTTGGGCCGGTATACTAGGAAATCAAGTAATTGGTCCATTGTTTATAAATGGAAATCTAAATGGTGAGATGTACTTGAATATGCTAGAAAATTCGATCAATCCGTTAATTACAGAAGCAATTGAAAATCAACTGGATAGAGATGGCAACAACTTTCTTGACGAAAATGAGTTATATTTTCAGCAAGATGGAGCTCCCCCCCATTATGTGCTTTCGGTCCGTCAATGGTTAAACAATGTATTTTCCGGTAAATTGATAGGGCGAAGAGGACCTATAGAGTGGCCGGCTAGGTCCCCAGATCTACCACCATATGATTTTTTTTTCTATGGGGTCATTTAAAATCAGTTGTTCACACACCTCCGCCACAAAATATAGAAGACCTTCGACAAAGGTTACTGCAGAATGTCGAGCAATTCGAACAGAAGTGTTTAAAAATGTGCGTCACGAATTTGAACAGCGTTATACCATTGTTTGGCCAACAATGGGCAACATTTTGAGCAATTATTAAATTGAAAATCTGTGTACAATATTGTAATTTAGTTTTGAAGTGAAAGGAATGAGAATAAACAGTTGCAGTTTTTATTTTAATGGTACGAAGCAGCAAATAGATTTTCCTAAATATCTCGACAACGAATCGATCATTTAAAAAAAACAAAAACCAACGTGTAGAGATTAAAAAGACCTTTAAAATGAGTTATAACTCAATACCTCTTTCCATTTAAGATTTTGAAGTTGGCAGCTCCCCCTTATGGAGGGTGAAAGGGGGCGCGTTACCTCTATGATAAAAAGTTGTCTCCTTCGATATATTTGTTGACGTGTCCCAGGATTTTTTTTTAAATACACACATTTCGAGAAAATTAGGGTGGGAAGTCCTGAAATGAACACCCTGTATATATTATCATTAACCCAAATACCATTTTTAATGGTGTAGGGTGATACAATTCAATACATTAAGTTATTCTGTAGTAATGTCTTCATGAACAAACTTGGCCCATTCTTTCTTATTTCTTGCTAATATTTTTGCCTCATTTCATGTTTTTCCCTTTTCTCGAAGAATTTTCCCAATTATGCTGTCCCATGTTTCTCTCGGCCTCCCGCGTTTTTTCTTATTCATATCTCTTGTCTCCCAAACTTGCTTAACTTGTCTGTAATTTGACATTCTTTGTAGGTGTCCCCACCTTCCCAACTGTCTTGATTGAATATACTCAAGTGTCGATTTTATTTCTAGGTCCTTTCTTATCGTTGTATTCCTCACTTTATCTATTCTTCTAATTCCTTTAACTCTTCTCAGATTTTTCATTTCCACTTCTCGTATTTTCCTCTTCTGTCTGCCTATCAGTGTCCATGATTCACAGCCAAATGTCAGAATTGGTCTATATAGTATATATGGACTTAAATACATTCAATTTGGTCTTCATTGATATTTCTTTTTTGTTTATAAAAGCCTGATTCATTGCGTAGTACAATTTCAACATTTTTTGCACTCTATCATCTATTTCTTTTTTCTGTCTCCCGTTCTCTTGTAGTTCTACACCTAGATATTTGAAACTTGTTACTTGTCCAATTATAACATTGTCTACTCTTATCTGTATGTTTTTATGTTCCTTTCCTTTTGCCATAACTTTTGGTTTGTTTTTATTTAATTTCATACCATATTGTTCCAGTGCACAATTCCAAATCTCTAAGTTCTTTTGTAAATCAGCTTCCTTCTCAGTCACACTGACTATATTTATCATCTGCAAATGCTCCTTCCTACACTTGTACCATTTCCATGTACCTGTATCCTACCTCAAATTTTTTAACTTTCACTTTACATTCCTTTATTACCTAATCAATATATATATATATATATTGTGAACAGTGTAGGACTTAAACCTCCTCCTTGCCTCAATCCTTCTTTTGTTGGGAAAGCTTCTGAGATGCTATTTTGGTGCATAACAAACTGAAAAGAACAGTGATGCGCTTGAATATCATCCTGGGAGAACGTATGCTTTCGGAGCCGAACACGGATGTCCATCTGAACTAATTAAAGTCCTCAACTTTAGAAAAAAATACCCTCCAATATTTGTCATCACTGGACATCCGTGAAACCTTCGACTCTCTCTGGTTAACCGGACTGATTTTCAAACTGACTGAACTTGGCACTCCTCATTTCATACCTTTTTGAGGAAAAATTGTATATGAAAATTGGAAAAAAGGAAGTGGGACCATATATTACGAAAGCCGGCTTACTACAAGGCTCGTTTATCTTTTCCACTCTATACTCGCTGTTTATGGCAGACTTACCTATCAGGAACACGCTACTAACATCACTTTCAAAGAGCTAGGACAGCTAATTTGCACTCAAAAAAGTTGAAAATTACTCAAGTAACATATGGTTTTAAATGAAACTAACTGTTTCTGATTGACTCCACAA
>CAJUYG010002235.1:230-27451 GCA_910591675.1 Galerucella calmariensis | reverse complement strand
TCTGAGGGTGGTGCAGGCGTACAGGACAGTGGGTGGACTGGCAGCAGTAGTGCTGTCACGGTCCTATCCATTGGACTTGATGGGCTAGAGCCAGACAGAAACGCTGGAGGGGTGCGGGCAGAGAGGTAGTACAGGAATGGATGGGTGAGGAAATGAAGAGGAGGTGATGTGAGTATGAGGGCGCGCTACAAGGAGCGATTGGGAGCAGGAGAAATTGGGTGGACCGGAAATTTGGAGAGGTGAACTACTTCTTGACTGAGGTGCTCACAGGGCATGGGTCGAGAGTAGGTTACCTCCACAAGATTGGGAAAAGAGAAACTGGAGTGTGCGAGAGATGTGAAGTGAAGGATGATGTGGGACATGTGTTTATATGTTGGAAGAATGGGGAAGTTTTGAAGAAGCTAGAAAATAATCTGGGAGAGGCGGTGTATTGGGAAAATATGGTGGAGACTATGTTGAGGGGCGAGAAGGAATGGATGGAGATAAGTGGCGTAGTAGAGAGCATGATTAGGGGAAGAGAAGGACTCGCTATAGCATGAGAGAGGTGGGAGTGATAGAAGGAAGAAGATGATGGAGAGTGTGTGAGGGACCGCCGCCCGTCTTGACGTATGCTATGGTAGTGATTCCAAGGCGGGAGTAACGGCGATTTGAGGTGGGTTTGGTTGGTATGCATCTCCATGGGGATGAGTCCAACACTGTCTGGGTACTGTTTGAGGACCCAGTCGAACATGAGTTTCCCATCTCGATCCGAAAAAAAAAAGAAAAAAATAGATATCGCAGAATAATAATTATCCTAACGCTCTAGAATACTCAAGAAAATATTTTTCAGAGACATTGACAAATTGACCGTTCAACTAAGAAGCAGCAACTACTTCCCGGGCTATAGGCCCCGACAGATATTGAATTTCACTTCAAAGTCAAACGGGTTTGTATATCTGCAAGCTATTTAACACCAATCATTCTGGTCTGCAGTTAGGAGGGACAACATTACTTTTAGACCGGTTTTGGTGTATTTACGCCTCATCAGTACAAGGTATATGTTCTCCGTCCGCGAGCTGAAAGCCTAATCACCGACTGAAGATACACCAAAATCTCAATCAATACATGTCCTCCAGTAACGGAAGTGTAAAAGTTGTGACAATAGCGAAATCTTTCTTCCAACCGCACAATAAAATTGCAGGAGTCTGACAAGACACGTGGTCTCGAAACACTCAGGTATCATTACAGGAAACTGTAATAATACTTTAAAAAATATATTACATAGGTGTCACGTGTGGGGTGATATGAATATTACGTTAAAATGGCTAAGGGACTTAGTGAACTTAAAGTGACGAAACTGAAAGCATAATTGGAAAACCGCGATTTGGAAACGTCCGGCAGGAAAAGGGAATTAGTTGAAAGGCTGAAAATAGCACTGGAAAGTGATGGCTTCAATCCGAAAACCGTGGGCCCATAACACCAGAAGTGTCGATAATCAACATTCGTATTCCCTTTCAGGGACTTACTCAGACAGCCCGGTCAACCGCGAAAAACTGCCTACGAGCGGCTGTGACCAGTCCTCACACCTGCTATGAGCTCCACTTCCGGTTAAAGAAGTGTCAAGTATTCGATAGACAAGGAAGCTTTGCCGTGTGAATAGATTATCGTATCTTGCAAACATAGCAAGTTTGCATACGCCTAGGTCGCTACCGGAAAGAGGTATACGAACCGGAAGTGGTCATTCTCCACTGTTGATAGATGAAAATCGAGGAAACTATGCCCTTCGGTTGAACAACTCCTTTCGACCAATTAACAACTGTTTCGACGTTTGCATACGATTCCGGAGAGGGTATCTCGAGTTATGACAACATCAAGTGACCGGAATAACCTATAGATAGTCGATAATTGGGGTAATCTTGAAATTTTCAACAGTAATTACACAAGTGGTGGTAATTTTTTGATAGCTTAGACTAAATTTCAACTATAATCTTTGTTGCTATAGGAATCTCATGAGCGAAGGAAGTCCACGAGTGGGATTTCTCAAAAGGAATAAAAACGAGTGCTAATCTAGTTGAAATTATTTAAAAAAATTATTACCACGAATGTAATTTGGCGTGATCATTTTTTAAACTATTTAGCGAATTGTTCAAGAAATCTAGTTGTCATATTTTTTTCGTTGTGTCAGATAGGGACCAAAAATTATGTTATTACCCGTTAATCTTGACAACGGTAGCCGAAACGTCGAAATAAAAAACATTATTGTGGTTTGATTCCCAAAAAATAAGAGAAAAAATAATAAGTAATGCCACAAGGAACTTACAGAAGATGTTTAAGAAATCTGTTAGTACTTATCTTTATTGGACGGGTTAGCTCATAGCAAATTTTTAACTTCAAATAAAAATAACACTGACAAATCCAGTACGTCTATGGCTAACTCTCTTACGCATCCATTCAAACGAAGATCCAATCAAACAACGTGACAAAATTAACAACAGTAAAAACACAAGAGCTTTTTTTTATCGGATAAATTTCTCTCTTCAACGAAACAGTTTTGCCAATCACTAATTTCACGAGAAAAACTGACATGATAAAATCGCGACACCGAAGGTGGAGCGATTTTATCTAATGTCAGTTTTTCGAGCAAATTTAGTGATTGGCAAAACTTTGAGCTAAAGAGAAATTTATCTGATAAAAGAAAAGCTCGAGTGTTTTTTAGCAAGATAAATTAACGACAGAATATTGAAATTATAAGTAACCAAACTTGCGACTCATTGTCATTGTGTAAAAGTGACGTCTGCTTACTAGATATTGAGGAAGAGGAGTTTTTATCGCGATAAAAAAGGATGCACCTTTTTTATCGATGTCAAAGTAACAATAACATTTCCAAGTATATGACATTTTAACATTGGAGTAAATTTATCAAAGGTAATACCACGAGTGCTTCAAATGTTATCGATAATTTTTTCTTTTTTACGAAAACTTGTTTTGGCAAAAATATGAAAACAAACCGATTGATAAAATCAGGAGTCTGTTAGGACGTTCGAATGTTTTTGCCTCAAATAAACAAGTTTGAGTGATAAAAAAAAGTATGTGACATAATTTGAAGAACGAGTTGTATTTGGGGGATTATTTTTTTCAACAATTTAAAAGGATTTTGCTTTATTATTTCATCTCATTATTCTTTCGGATGACGGCACTGAATCGGTTTGTGTTCATTTTTCAATAAACTCCAAAGCACTTTCAGTTGTCAATAATGACAAATTCAACGTAAAATTTTGACGATTCAATGTAAACAAGTTATAGTCTAATGCAGTCTTATCATGCGGGTCATACGATCCAACAAAGACATACCGTTTTTTGTTTTCTTTTATTGCGTTTAATCATAGCTTCCCAATAAAATCCGTAAGTTGAATAAGACAGACTAATGCAATTTCGACGGAAGAAAAAAGGATATGTATTTATTTTGTATTAGCGATTCTAAAAAGTCTTTCACCAATGAAGTTTTTATTTAAATGTCAGTTTTGTGACAATATGATCAATAAGAAGGAAAATGCCGGTTTTTTGCATCCTCACGCAAAAAAAATGATGAGATTATTTCGAGAATGAATGGAAAAGTGGAAATTCGTCAACCAGTGTGCATCTCACATTTTGGTAATCTCTGTGTCTTCTGGTTTGATACATAGAGTTATTGACCTTTGAACCCGCACGATAAGAGCGCTCTTGACTATATTATCCATGAGGAAGCAGTTTTATCAGTATAATACCGAATGATTGCTATTGGTTGAAACTACCAAAATATCAGATTTCGACAAGTGAGAAAATAATCACTGTAATTTGTTACTAACAAACTATTAACAGTAATTACACAAGTGGTGGTAATTTCTTAGTAATTTTTACTAAATGCAAAAATATTTGCTGCTATGGAAATCTTATGAGTGGACGAAGTCCACGAGTGGGATCTCCTGATAGTAACAAAAACGGGTACTAATGAAACACTGAAAAATATTGCAGGTCCCTGCCTAACTGACTAATTGTATTCGGTGGTGAACTAAGCCAGTTCGTTACCTTATGAATCTTAAAAAAAGAAAAAAAAATAATTTAAATGAGACTAGAGGAAAGAAAAATTTTTTAGAGCGCCACTAATTTTCTTTCCTTGAAGAAAATTAGAAACAAAATCGAATTTAATGGTCAGCTAAGTTTTAAACTGCTATTTCTGCTATACTATAATGGAATAATGGAATTTACAATAAAAGTGTGATAAAGGAGTTAGTAATCAACAAGTATCTAAAAAAACAAAGATTTTGAACTAATAATAGGTATGTAGGTGAAGCCTAAAAGTGTACGTTACTTATTGGTGTTCCAGTTCACTCGATCATCTAACAATAAATTTCTGGTTGGATTTCTTCTAAACCATGAGACCGGAAATTTCTAACTTATTCTCTGAACGAATGGTCGCTACATACTGGAATGTATGGAAAGGTACCGAAACTTGGAGAATTTTGCTCCTTAACTATTGCACGGGAACTTGGTTTGTCCCACGGAACGGTTCAGCTTTCACTGTTTCAACTTTTGGAACTAGAGCTCTCGAAACTAGAGTCGATACTCATATGAACGTAGTACTATTAGTACTCCTAGAAATCTTCTAGGGCCCTCCTAGGACCTTCAGTTTGTACTCATAGTGACCGTGCTATGAAGATATACCGGTATGAGTAGACAAAAAAAACTGGAGCTTACGAGCATATCTGTCCAGATAAAAGAAAATACAATATATGAATTGATTAAGCTGAATGATCCATCCTAGAGAAATATTCGTTTCACATAATATTTATAAAAATTTGTTGAACCAATCAAATATTAATAAAAGTATCTAAAGTTAAATTTGTCAAAAAGGAGAGGAATGGTATACCCATGTGGCTTCCAAAATGAGTAGCCATTTTGTTCAAAAAACACTCATTGGATATTACTGTTTCCCCATGAAATTTTAAAATATAGTGGTAACAATAATATGTAATAACATATCAGTAATCCAGATTCTTATGAGATACGTCGGCAAATATTCGTTTTCAAACTGATGAAAAAAACTATAATTCATGGATTCCTGCACAGTTCCACACTTGTTCAACCTATGACTGCCGTTGAGAGAAAAAAACACCGGTACCTTCTCCGCTCTTATTTATAGACTTCAAAATTACAAATTTCGCGGTAAGATACTTTAAGAATATTGATTTTTGGATAATTAGTTTATTTTACCACAAATTACAAGTGTGAAATAATTTATTAATTTATTGAATGCAATATTTTTGGAAAATATATATATATCAAGATTCAAAATTCTGAATTGATTATTGAATATTTTCATTTTCTGAAATGTTAACCACGAAGTTAACGTTTCAATATGTCAAAAGTAATGTATACAAAACTAAATCCATGAACTTAAATAACTCAAAATGCTGAATCACGCTTGCAAATATATCAGTCACGCCTGAAATGTTGGGTAACGTTAGAAGACATTTCTATACTAGATTAGCATGTTGCCAAGACGTGTGCGGCGAGCATTTTGAACATTTCCTACATTGACATTGATGTTTTTTTCACATTACTAAGAAATAATCATTGAAAATTTCATTAGTAATACTTATTGGGTTTTCCAAAATAATTTCCATTTTCAATGTTAATTTTTGTAATAAATCTATAAACACTAAATTTTTCCGAAGCAGTTGAAGATAAATATAGAATACTGTACCTTTTTTATGTCTAGAAATTACTGAAGAGTCCAAAAAAATAAATAATATACAGTGGCTAAATTTAAAATGAGAAAGTTTTTATTGACAACTGTCACATGACACATACTATTTATATTTTCTCAAATGTTCAATCGAAAATACAGATCGATGTGTCCAAGCGTATTTCTCAACACGCCATTTATTGGTTATCGAGTTTATTCCATATGGTTGTTCCACACTGTATATTTATTCCTGATTCATCAAATCTGGTTATATGAGTACACTCAATTCACGTGTATTTGGGCCCAAAAAATAATTGAATTTTTGCATTAGAATAATCACCAAGTACCTATACATTCTGACAATCCAAGAAAATATCAACTGATGTATTTTGAACATCATCAAAATCATTTCAATACTACTACCTACTACTATGAAAAAGGGAATTATCTTGATGATTTAGCAATTATTGATGATCATGGGACAAATCAGTCACGATCTTTTTTCTGTGTATATGAACAAGTTGAAATATGACCGCGAATATAAACAAAAGATCCCAATTGATGTCCTAACTCGAGATTCAATCTCGGCTGGATATATTTGCCAATAAATTTTACCCATTTGATACTAACACGTCTGCTTTGATGGACGTCATTTTTTATTCCAACTAGATAAACACGTTGGCGTAGAGCAATTGACAAGTTTTTTATTTATAGGGTGTTAACCGGGAGTTTTTGGGAAACATTTCGGAATAGGTTGAGTGATGTGTTCAAACACGTTACATAGTTTAACATATTTATGGCTTTCAAAAGCTTCGTTAGAGAAGTCAAAGCTTCACATCGATCTTTTGGACAATAAATTATTCATTTGACGTATGTGTGAACAGAAACAAAGCAGATAAGTCAATGATCGACACACTGCCAAGTTTTGGAAGGATCAATGGAAAAAAATTTGTATCATCTCTTGCACACTAAATTTATTCAGTTTATTTTTCCGTTGACCGTGTATTAACATATGCTATTAACGTTCTTAAAATTGGGCAAAATCATACATTGATGACTCCTATTAATGCATGATTTACATTAATCAACGATTTCTCTGTAGACAACCCCCAAAGCACATCTTATACATACATATACATACATTTTTGACAATGACAAATAGATATTTTCATTTTTTAGATATTGAGAAAAACGAATAGAGCCTATACAGTCGACGGAAAAGCTTTGTGGCTAACACGAGTATTAAAAGGGCAATTAACAATCTCGAACATTAACGTGCTCGTGCGTTAAATTATCTTGATTGTTGATGGTCCTCATTGATACACTTGTTGGTGAAATAGCTATTAACAGTTCTTGTATTTATTCCTACTATTCCTAGGGTGATTTGCCGACATGTTTTTAAAAAGAAACATTTACTATCAATTGTTTCTAGTGGCTGAAAAAGAGTGAAGTGGGTCGGAAAGTACTTCTTAATGACTTTTTGTTGTTAGTGGAACTTGTAATTGTATGTCACATGTAGCATTACAGCCGGTCGCGTAGTGGGAGTAATTTGAAAGACGTAAGGCCAATATGGCAGTGCTTATGGCTGCCATCAGCTGACCGCTCAGTCATGCTGGAAAAGGATTGTTAAAATACACCTGCACGTGAACATTGTAACGGAATAGAAAGGAAATTTCTCTCTATATTGAGAAATTTCTTTTAGAATTACAACCTTCATCTATTCGTAGACTTTCGAGTCGTTCCGTGTGAATATTCGGCATATAGAAAAAGAAACGGCTATAAGAGTATTCCTATATGTTTTTATATACCTAGTTATCCCGTTTTGTCATTATTTATATCACTTATTGAGTATGATTTGGTTCTGAATATTGTTTTTTTTTTTAAATTTAAACTTGAATAGGAATTTTTTTCGATTTGAATGGCTGGTATCTAATTGAATAAACTTAAAATTAATGGGCCAATTGCAATAAATCGTGTGGCCAATAATCGCTGAGGAAGAGATCGCCAGTGGCGCACTATTTAAAGTCATTTTAAAAATGATTAAGTTAACAAATATTTATCTTTCTGTATTTCCATTAAACATCCTTTGTTTCTTATTTAATATGTTTAATTCAATTTAATATACTTTTTTCCTTCTTCCTCCCAAATAAGAGATTATCAAATACTAGTTGAATGAACTATAACCAGGCCCGCCCTTGCCTTCTCTCGACTGTTGTTGGGTTTCATTTTAGGTGAAATTATTTAAAGAAGTTCGTGAATGGTCGTTTTTAGATTATTGCTGTCAAATGCGAAGACGATATACTTTGAGACAAACAGGAGAACATTTCAGGCGGGCCAGTCAAGGTAAAGCTCGGGCTACTTCTGCTATTTAGGATTGCTTTTCAATGTAAAAGATGTAAGACAACGATTTATAACTGCAAGAAATTCAAGAGCACATCTTCAAGACGCGGGTGGTTCACTCGTAGACCCAGGACTGCCGCTCGAGGACTGCTGCTCGAGGATCCTCATTAACAGTAGATCGCCAAAGAGCCAAATTGAATTTTTGCCAATGAACACGTTGATTGGCTGGAAACAGATTGGGAACATATTACTTGGACTGATGAGTCAAGGTTCAGTTTGTATAATTGTGACAGACCTATTTGCGTCTACCGAAGACCTGATATAATCAATGAAATTACCATGAAGAAGTGAGAATTGATCACATAGACTGGCCAGCCGGTACCCCCGACCTAAACTCCATTGAAAATGTTTCGGATTTATCGGTCGGTAGTTACGAAGTGAGGGACGGCAATCCCAAAATTGACAAATATTGGAAGAACGGCTGGTCGAATCATAGACCTAGATCAAAACCTAATCAGAATTTTGGTTTCAAGTATCAACCAAAGATGTCGGGAGGCCATTCGCGGAAGGGGTAGGAACTTTTATTTTATTTTTGGTTATTCGTTGTTTTATTGATTGAAGCAATCCATTTTCTAGGCATCTCTTATGTTTTTTTTATGTCCTTTTAAAATCTTTTTCCCTTCTTAAATACCTAAAATCTCTCAATAAATCATAGGATATCAGGGAAAACAGGACGCATAATAAGGCATTGAAACCAGTATAATAAGTAATAAATAATGAGCTCCTGAGAAAAAAAGGTAATGAATTTAATAAAAATCCCGTCAACTTGAAAATTGGATATTTTAGGAAGTATCCTACATAAGCCAATGAAGAAAAAACATAAGACTTTGAATCTGACAAAATCGCAATAAATTTCAATGTATTGTATACCCCACAGGACGTTTTAAGTTTCGAAGAATTTCATAGCACTTGGTATAATATCAAAATTATTCGTATCACCAAAACAACTGAGGCAGATATTCCTAGGAGAAAACCCCATAGTTGAAAATAAAAGTCGGAAGAAGAAAATGTCGATGGAACAAAACATCAATTTAAGGTTTATGGTTGTGCATTAAATACGTTACGCAGTAGTGTATTTAATTAATACTTTTAGCAGGACTTTTGTTCGAGTTTTGTGAGAAAGGGTTGCCCACAAAGGAAACTGAGATGATTGTACCAATTAATATGGCTTTCAAGAGCTTGAATAGGATTTACTTTTTATTGTTGAGCGCCGAGGATAAAGAAGCGACGATATCAGCGAAACAAAAAAAACATTCAATTTGTTAATTTAAACTAGCACTGTAATGTTCGGGAGCCAGTTAAAATCTTTATTATATCTTCATTATCAGTACCAATGATTCGAAATTTTTATCATTATTGAATTTATTGGCGTACTAACACGTGCAGTGTGGAATGAATTCGATAACGAATTGATGGGGGACTGTTAGGAAACACGCTTGAACATGTCGATTTTTATTTTTGAATGCGCATGTTTTCCAAAAAAAAAAATTATGGGGTGTGTCATGTGACAGTGCATCACTAACTGCATTAGCAACTATATTTTTCATCTGTCTCACATTCCCAAGCTCGTGAAACGGCCAATTATTCCTTAGGATACAGACAGCGAAGTTGGAAATTTTTCGTGAAATAGGCGAGAAACTTTCATTTTCGTCCATGTGTTATCTCCCTATCCAATCATTTGTAGAATTATTATTTTGCGGATTTCTGTTAAATGAACCATTTTCTGATATTCATACGTACAGTTAACGAAATTCAAGCCACCAGAGCAGTGAAACTGCTAAGGCTATGAGTTGTGGTCGTATAATTGGTTTCGTCAATTCGTTGCACTTAATATTGGTGATAGTCCAGTAAATGAACACATAAAAATATCGAAAGCTCCTGAAAAGTCGCTGAAGTCCTCACTTTGGGCTCAATTTGTAGGACTCGGCAGGTGTTTTTAAACGAGAAAAAACTTAACGCGATTGAGTTTACGGAAGAAGGGGAAAAAAATGGAGATTGTGTTATTATCTACCAAAATGGTCCGTATCATTTTTTCGTACATTCGACAGTTATCGAGATTATGAGACTTAAAAGTCTCCTCATTTCAGCTTCTGCTCTGCCTGTAGGAATTCTGCTGTCTATGCATTAATTTGTAAGCGGGCGGACGAATTGTTCCATAACTCGGCAAATGATTGACATTTTCCGATGATTCAAAGTTCATCACAATGGGAAGACTCGTAACTATCATTCCATATGACTTGCAGCTCGTTCGTACTTGATAAAAATATTTTAAAAAGCGGTCATTTTTTTCCACAAGATTTTGAGACTATTCCATTAATTTGTTTATATTTTTTTGAAAAATAGTCTTTTATCCTAATTTTTTTTATTATGGAACCTCAGGAGGTCTTGAATGATCTCAGAAAATTTTTTTAATATCTTTTTTGCGTTTTGATAAAAAACTGATTTGTTTATTTATTTATTTAAAAAAGTCCGGTTTTCACCGGTGTGATAAATTTCCCTGATTTCTGGAGAATTATTGGGTTTTATTAAAAATCAAAAAGTACATTTGTAAACTAGACACTCTAAGCTTTAAAATGATGTGCATAGAAAAGCAATATATAGGATGATACATTTTTAATTTGCGCTTGTTCCACAAATTGTACAGAACTCCGAAAACGGCTGAAAAATGTAAATAAACAAATCAATTTTTCATTAAAACCCAAGAAAGATATTTAAAAAAAATCTCTGAGATCATTCAAGACCTCCTAGGGTTCCATTAAAAAAAATTAGGATAAAAGACTATTTTTTCAAAAAAATATGAACAAATTAATGAAATAGTCTCAAAATCTTATGGAAAAAAACTTTGACCGCTTCTTAAAATATTTTTGTCAAGTACGAACAAGTTGCAAATCACATGGAATGATAGCTACGGGTCTTCCAATTGCGATGAACTTTGAATCATCGGGAAATGTCAATTTTTTGCCGAGTTATGGAACAATTTGTCCGCCCCCTGCATAGACAGGCAGTGAAACTGATAACCATAAAATTTTCGGAAAAAATGAAAATAAGACGATCTTAATTTTATATCGGAAGAAAAATTCTCTAAATTGCATATCGAGCCAGATTTGAGCGAAAAAGCCGTTTTCCAGGGTTCAGGGGGCCATTTTCCCCCTCTTCCATAAACTCAATCGCGTTAAGTTTTCTCTCGTTTGAAAACAACTGCCGTGACCTAAAAATTGAGCCCATCAAAGTGAAGTCTTCAGGGACTTTTCAGGAGATTTGTCCCTTCATTTTCTGGGCTATGATTATAGACAATAGGAATAGTCGTATTTTTTTCTTATGTGTTTGAATTGTAAACACAACAATAAAAAAGTTCATATGTATCGATTTCCCATTAAAGATGCTTTGGTGAGTCATATTTTAGCATTAAAATAAGGTATAATGTCAATTATGTTTAATTTTCGTCTTAAATTTGGCTTGTAGTGGAAAAAATGCTATATACACCATGGTGGTGTATGTGAAATGATTTATGATCGGTCAATGATAATAGTCCACACCTCCTTGGCGTATAATTTACCATGAAAATTCTTAGATATTCAAGTGTTTTGTTTAATTTGGTGTAGTCCTGAAACCCCACGTAAATAAAATACCGTGCATATTGAACTAGGCAAGTGGATTGGGTTGAACAGATGCGTATTGAGAACGAGGTGATGTATTCAGTATTTACAATAATCACAAATGAACAGATATTAGAAATTTTTATCAGAGCAAAGAACACAAAAGTAACGCAATTCCAACAACTCAAAACACAAATCAAGTGAATCAACTCTCGTGAATAAGTACTACAACAATTAATTTTAATACTAACAGAGTGAGCATATAGTAACCTTTAAATACTTTATCTACAGCTAAAATTTCGAAGGAAGTCGTCGAATACGCAGCCGACTTAAATAGATCACGCGGTATTACTTGGGACCGTACAGACCAAAATTGTGTTGAATATTATTTATTTGTTACGCGATCCTTGTAGTCATAACTGGAGCAGTGAGTGAATATACGGATGCTTACAAAATAATTCCGTGGATGTGAAGTAAAGTTGGGAAAATACTTTGGCAGATAAACATTTCGCCTGGAATATGAGTTTACGAGTTCAAATTGAGCGGCGAAATTTATGTACATGTGCTTTGAGGATTATTTTATCTATATTATCAAATACAAACCATAACATAAATGTGTTAGAGCTGCAAATAGGATACTCAAACAAAATAAAGTGTAAATGAAATAATGAAAAATAATTGGAACATTTCACCACACTAATTTATCAAATGTGACCTGGATGTACACTGCCATAGTGGGAGCATAGTGGAGCCATACGTGGAGTAGTAGAACTAGTCCATGGACGTCGAGAAACAACCTTTAAAAAATTCAAGAAGTAGTTATGTATTACAGGTACAATGAGCCCATGCCCAACGGCTGCCATGGAAGTGGTTCCCCACCAACGATTATACACCCTACAGGATTGCTTATTTCCATTTAACTCTGTGTTCGCCTCGCTCAAGTCGGACGAATACGTCATCACTGGACCTAACCTTTTTAATTTTATGGTTAATCGTGTGTTTACAAAGTGTGTTTTGGCGTTATTTTATCCGTTTTTTCAATTTTGAAGGTGTGTGTGTGGGGGTGAATTCCCTCAGACATAGTCTATTAGCCACAGAAAATTAAAAGTTAGTAAAAAATTGTAATATCAAAGCGTATGTTTAGATAGATAATTTAGACTTATTTATGAAATTCACTATAGCATCAAGTACATACTTATCCATGTTTGCCAAAAGAGTGGTTATATTTGTGGGAAGAGGAAAATTGAAATCGATTAGAGAATTGTTAAGTTCGGTTGTTGCTATTTTGTTTTCATTGCATTCAAAGAAAATATGGTTCAAGTCTCCTACTAATACATTGTTACAGGAGCAAGCTGGAGAATTCACAATACCTATTTTGAAAAGATGATTCGGAAAACGACCATGATTCATTCTTAAACGAGATATGATGGAGGTATATTGTTTTCTATAATCAAAATTAGAAATATGAGGAATTTTAGTTGGTAAAGTAGGATGCAAAAGGAAATATTGACTATTAGATGTTTTAGCGAAGTCGGCGTAAGATTGCTCCCAATTGGTTCTAATATGTTCCTTATAATCATTTAAAAGGTCTGAGAAAACAAAACAAAACGTACTCATTTTCTTCTAAACCACAGTGACCGTTTACCCAAATAAATACAATACTTTTTTTTGAGGTTTTTAATTCGCTTAATATTTTTTTTATTTCTAAAATTGTATTTTGTCTGTAGTACTTGAGGGTGGAACCTTCTATGGCCTGTAATACTGACTTGGAGTCACACATAATAACAGCTATTTGGATCGGATTTAAAGTACACCAAGTTAATGCTTTTGATATGGCGAAAACTTCTGCAGAAAAAACAGAACAATAGTTGGGAATTCTAAATCTTTCCATATAATTAGAGTTTGAAACAAAAAATGCTGCGCCAGTTCCTTCATCACATTTCGATCCATCAGTGTATATTGTAGTAACATTGTCGCCTATATTGTTAAGTTCAGTTTTCAAAACTACTTGGTTAATTTTACTAATTTCGTAAAAACAGGGGTATATGATGTACAGTCACTGAAGATTCATAATTGAATTGAAATATAGGGAACTTATTTTGTTCTACGATCAGATTTTCTTTGCTGTTGGTATTAGGAAAAGCGTCTGCTAATGGAGGACTGGTTTTTATTCTCCAGTAAGGCATAGTGAGATTGTCAGTGTTTATTGTTGAAATTTTTTGAACCATATACGTGTTAAATGTTCGTTAAATAAGAGTGTTGTTTATTAATAAAGGTGGTAAATAAACTTCTCTAATAATTGTCAATCAAGAAAGTCTATAAATGCGAAGCACGTTATTTCAGTGTACATACAAAATTTTTTGATTCGAGTTTCAATGTATACATTTCAAATACTAAAGGTGGATTCATGGAAGCAAAAATAAAAATTAATTGAAAACTAAAATTTAGAACAGAGAACCATGTAAAATGTAATGTAAAAGATCATGCAAAAATAAGAAATTAAGATATAAGCTAAAACTAAAAAGAATGCCTTAGTTTCTCAGTTTCTGGCATAAACATCTACATTACATTACATGGTTTTATATGTTCTTAGTTCTGTTATAAAGTAATCTAAGTTTTAATTTTTGCTTGTATGAATCCTTCTTTGTAAACTTCGAACAATTATTAGGATTAACTATAATAATTATCAATCCCAGAAAAAAAAACGGTTTTTTAGCGTTGCATGAGGCGTCTTTTTTTTTCCCCATAAGAAAAAAAAAATTATAATGCTGAGTTTACCCATCAATTAACCCATAAACACAGCTCGTATATTTGCTTCTCTTGCTGTGCAAAATAATAATAATAAGCAAGTTTTTTCAATTCAAAGTTATTGTTGCAATCGTTAATTTATATTTTATAACTACTTATACTATTAAATATAATTTTTTAAATAACATGTCACCAAAAAAAATTAATTTATTATTAGTTTTTGCAAATACACAAGAAAAACGTGGAAAGTGTTGACGATTGCAATATATTTTAAATTGGGCGAGATCCACTGGTGACGTAAGCGAGTTCCCACTCACCGACGAAAGATTTAAGCGAATAAGCAATCCTGTAGGGTGTATAATCGTTGATTCCCAACCTCATACCACTACCTATGGGGGAGGAAAGTGTTGCAGAAAGGTCAATATACAATTTAGATAGAAAAGCAATCATTGAGAAGAAGCCACTTTCCCGCTTCTCAGGAATCAGAAAATATAAGACATGAACCAAGATGGTATGATGAAATTCGATGCGGAATTTAGCAACAAGAATGAATAGTATCCAAATATCACCACCAGACTTGAAAATAGTGCCAATGAATGAAACACACACGGTTTAAAATCAATAGAAGGAAATGGGATGGGAGTGTACCGGCCAGGGTGCTGATTCTTGAAAAATGCGTGAATTGATTCGTTAGTGAAACGATTAACCCTGTTAAATTCACACGTGAGCTGAATTTGCTATTCTAGAGCAGGCTGTGAATTTTCGGTGAACCGATATCACAGGTGAACGAAATAATGACGTATGTGAGCCATAAATATAAATCCAGCAAATAAAAAGAAAGCGATTTATGTTTACTTCAAAAATATGAATAATAAAATAATTGGTGTTATAACTCCCTTGACGCTTCTGCTAACACTGGCCCTGTCGCAAATTGAATATCGCCACCAATATCAATTGGGTATCTGACAGTGGTGAGAAAGTTCAGAGGAATTGATGAGAGAATATATTATGATGGTATACAAAAACGTATATCAACATGGATTCACTTTCGTTTTTTCTAGATATCGCGAAAGTTCTTGATGGGACAACTGAAATAATATATGAATTATTCAGCATTTTGATTAATTGTCTAGCACTAAAAGAGGTTTATAAACAAAAGGTGTACATAACCTAGAATGAAAGAAAATATTCATATGTAAAATGACAATACCCGCTATATATACCATGTGAATTAATACGTCCCAAAACATGTGAAACAGCTCGTGTGTGAGAGTTCAAGAATACCAAATCGGTGCAGCACATGAAAATCCTCTTATTTTCACAAGTGAATTAATTTACACAAATCCAAGAATTGGTCCCCAGGAATCGAACATTCCGAAAATTGGGAAAATTCCCAACTATCGCCAAAGCGGAAATTCACACCATATAGATCCTGAGCTCCTGGGTGATCTGTTCCAAAATGATATGGGAATGAATGAGGCGAGAAAAATATTGTCACCCCACTGTTTCAGGACACACTGGAATAGAAGGGAAAGAAATAACCGATAAACTAGCAAAGAGGGGACTGAAACACCCATTTGTTGGCCGCAATTCGTTTGCGTTACATCTCCAATGTAATATTAAAGGAAATAGGCAAAGCAAAAGCAACGATATTATGATCGGAAAAGTCTAGTAGGGCTAAGAGAATCAAATATACTTTTTTTCCATTCAGTTGTTTAACGTCGGCATATTTCTGCGACTGAGGCTAATCACCGACGCCGGGAGCACTCTACCTTTACCCCTAACCGGAAAATTTGGCGAACCCACTAGTGTTCCAACCAGTGATAGCTTTTTTTAACGAGCCCAGCATCCATGGACTCGGGACCTCGGTTTTACGTCTCCTCCGAAAGACGGCATATCTACATTATACCTCGTGCTCATTGGTATAATGTCTGCGAGTTGTGATATGGTAGTCCGCTGCAGGCTGTACGGGCCCTATACGATGGTTTTCCCTGGCTTGGTCACCCATCCAAGTACTAACCATGTCCGACCTTGCTTGACTGTAATTATCGCATCAAACGCCTTCCACTGCTGGGTCATCGCCCTCAAATATACTTCTGGGTGGATTTTGTGGTGTGTAAGAAAAATCCTTCAATTACATTTTTGCGTATTCCACAGCAATTCACACCTAGGAGACTACTGGATAAAAGGATAAAGGATAAAAAGATACTCTACTGAACGGAAGCCTACAGATATCCTAAAAATTTTTCCGGGAAATAGGTCTGATAGAGCTATACTAGTCTCTGGGACTTTTCTCAGAAACTAGATAGGAGCAAGGCACAGTATAACTCTTAGTGGATGTCACTTCAGTATAAATACAAATTTGTGCGTAGACAAATAAAATCATTAGGAGCTTTACATAATGTTTGGATCTTATTACGAAAGAACAAGTAATAACCATTACAATAATTAAAATGCCACGTTAGCTTTAACGTGCACCACAGTGCTTAGTTGACTGTTAAAAAGTTAAAATCATAACTTCATCACATATCAACTTCCACTCATATCAGTTGCCTAAAAGGCTGTATACAATTATTCTCTTTAATATTGAAGTTTATTCTCTACACGAAACGTCAACGCAAAGACACATCCGGTAAAGTAGATAATTAGATTATTGCATTAACCACATTGCAGGGACCATTTAAAAGTTGCATATAACTCACTTAAACAAAGTACACAGTTCATATCTCAATTTCCTTTCGGTTAATAGGAAGCCTATGAGAAAACTTGTTTACTATACATTCTACATTATATACCGGTGTCTAATACCTTCATGGTCCTGAAAGTAACGGAAAAAGTTTCAGAAGAAAGTTATAGACAAAATCATGTTTTTCCTTCGAAAAATATTTTTCAGTATACAGGGTATTCCATGCAGTTATAGCATGTTAAGTTTAATACCTTTTCCCCATTCCGAAAACATTGGTTACTTTGAAAGATATGGCCAGTTTTTTATGAAAATCTTTATGACATCGTCAACCTGTAACATTTAATACCGACAATTGGATAATATATTTCCAAGCTGGTATAGTTTGCAATTCAGCAGGCTTTCGATATGAATGCAGAATGACAAAAATTTCGTCCATGTTTCGAATGAAATAATCTGTATTTAACATCATCTCTAGAAATAAAGCATATTCTATTTTGTTGAACATTTTCTATGTTTATGTTGGTTTCTGAACACAGTGGAAAAAAGGAAATAAAATAGCAGATAAATTCGCAAAGATAGGGGTCGTAACCCTTTCGCGAGCCCGCTTTCATGCGCACAAACTGATTTTCACACAACCTCCCACTACAGTTCTTGCTTGCAGACATATAAATGCTCTGTATAGAGTCGACAGCGAGCAGCCGAGTAGGAAGGACGTGTCTTGAATACTCAGAAGCAAGCGAAGCAGATTTTGAGAAAGCGATCGGACGGAGGCTGATTTTTATCAGCCGAACTGGCGAAAGCTAATCAGACGACGAAAACAGCGTTTTAAACGCAAATAGTGTTTTTTAACACTTATTTTCTATTTATGAAAGTCTTGAAAAATATTTTTATTTTTTTAGTCCGGATTTGATAGATGCTTTGTATGTTTTAGGACCTGTGGAGGACAGGAACTATTAAGATGCCACCCAAAAAGAAGAACGACAGCCGTGCTAGCAGCCAAGCTAGCAACAGGACAAAGAGGACAATGGAAACAACATGGAAGAGGAAATGACAGGCCTAAGAAAAGCCATGGAGAACATGGCAAAGGCGATGGAAGAAATGCAAGAGGAGAAGAGAAGCCGAAGCCGATCAGAAAGCGTCTGCAGAAAGACGCAGGGGACAGAATCTCCAAGAAAAGACGAGAATAGTGAAGAAGAGGAGATGGATTTCACGGAAGTGATATCCATCAGGGAAATACAAAAAAAAAGCCGCCGCCCGAAGGAAAGCGAACGAGGAAGCGCTGATGGACGAGGCCATCCACGAAAACAAGAAGACAACGACGACGCACCGACCACCACCCGTCATTTTGCGGAGCATCCACTACTGGAGCTCCGTGAGAAAAGAAATCAAAAGAAGAAACATAAAGACGAGGTTCATAACAATCCGGGAAAGACTCGGAGTGAAAATACCCTGCGAAGGACCAGAGGACTACAGGAACCTCACAAGGTACCTGAGAGAAGAGAGAAAAGAAATGCAGTGGTATACGTATATGCCACAAGAAGAAAGGATGGCAAGGATCATCATCCGAGGACTAACGCACTGCGAGGACACCAAGAAAATCAAGGAAGAAATCGAAAGACAAGGGGTGAGTATAAAACGACTAACCCAACTTCATTCCAGATTCGGAGAGAGAAGACCGCTACCCATCTACCTGGTGGAGCTGGTGCCTGAAGAAAAAGAAAAAATCCGGAAAATCCAACACATCCAGAACGTGAGGATCAGGTGGGAAGAACAAAGAAGAGGAAGAGGGCCGACGCAGTGCATCAACTGCCAAGGCTTCCACCACGGACAGACGACGTGTAACGTAAACACGAAATGCGTGGAGTGCGGAGGACTTCACCGATCCAACGACTGCCCACGACCGAAGACCAAGCCGGCCACCTGCGCAAACTGCCAGGGAGAACACCCGGCAAACTACAAAGGATATCCAAAAGCCCCAAGCAACCAGAAGACAAGGACAACAGCAACAGCAGTAAAGAAGACGCCCAAGCCGCAGCTAACAAGAAAACAACGACGACAACAACAAAACAACAGATACTCGAGCAGGTGACAAAGCTATTTACCTGCGCTCACCATCACGTTTGGAGCTTGCAGTATTGATTTGGCAATGGTGACATTTATGGATTTTGTTTCTTTCAATATGAATGTAGGTATATTGTCCTGTAAGAAAAAGATCATATATATTTTAAGAATAATTGGGAAACCGCAGGAGAAAAAAGACAGTCACGATTCAAAAAATGAGTATTGACTGTCCAAAAATATTGGAGAAATTAAATTGAAGATAAATATAGTAAATTTAAAATTTTTCAAGAATACTGGAAGGCAATTTGATGAGCAGCTCATTAAACAATAATCTCAAGCAACATGGAACTTGGTAAGTGGTGAACAGGTAGGAAACAGAGAAAATCTGATATAACTCTTCGCTCTAATTGTACTTGTACTTGTACTTGTACTTGTACTGACGATTTCGCTAATGGATGTGAGTTTCGGGCCATTTTGAATATTATACAAAATAAAAAACAAACTTGCAATTTTCAATACTAAATAATACAGGGTGATGATTTCCTTGGGATTTCAACATAACATTGGCAAAATCTTTAAAAGTACCCAGGAAAAACTAGTGAAATCCTTCTAACGCCGAAATAAAGAGAATGAACAGAATCAAAAAGGTTAATATTATTCAAATAAGTGAATGAACGTACGTATGGGGTCTTCTCTATCACTACCAACTGGATAGATACCCCTTAGTCTCCTGCTCTGAGTAAGGGAGTTTGGTTGAAAGAGGTGGAAGTGAAGAGTTTAAAATGCAATAATTCTTGTTAAACTTAAAATATTATGAAGATTTTGTGTACACGTAACCGTAAAAAAGGGTAGGGTAGGTTGGATAAAAAAAATTAAAATTGTACAATTATTAATACGCACATTTTCATTCAGCGCCAGTATGAAAAAATGTTAACAAATATCTCGGCAACAAAAGAAAATATGTCAACCGCATAGCAGCCACCGCGGCGAAACGTGGTACATAAATGTATGGGGGATAGCCTTATAGATTAAATCACAAAAACATAATAAAAATTACAATAAAACGTTAAAGTTGGGTTACGCTGAAAAAAATGCTTTTCGCGTTTGGCAGCACTGCTACCAGTCAAATCGACAAAACGTGATGGAATAGCTGGTTAAGAATAACCCCTAATTGGAAAAACAGTGTTTGACCTACCAGTCAGATTAGGACTATACTTCACACTTTATGGAAGGAAATCACATGTTGGATGAAATTTGTTACACTCACAAACTTTTGAATTGAATAATAGTGGGCTGTTGTACTAGCACAACATTGCTTCAGGAGGATTTCTTTCCAAGAGAGAGGTGAGAGGCACATCTGCCGTCAATATCTGTAATAAGTGATCAGGGTATTGAGGTCAATCGAACTAGATTTTAAAATGTTGGACGAGGTTTTGACAATGCACTTTGAATATTCGAGAAAAATCTAGAGTGATCAAATACGATTCGAAGACTTTATAATGATCGATTTGAATAGTAGGTCATTATTCAGAATTCTTCAATGATCTAAAATAATCGAATTCAATTCAAAGACGCTAAATAGTGTATTGAGTACCAAGTGTCAAAAACGTGACTGAAGATGGGCTTACTATATTTTTTCTACGCTTACGGGAAAAAACATGATTATATTATATTATTTTAATTATATTCACAATGACTGACTTGTCATTGAAAAATCAAATGACACAGAACTACAAAATTATCACGGAATATTAAATATATATTACATAAGTAACATTCAATGTGACGTTCAAGAAACAAAAGATAAACGAGATGTGACTCATCGCACTAGTGTTTGAAATGACGTTTTGCTATTGTCGAACCCGTGTTTTAGATGCGGTTTTAGAAAGGAAACTAGGAGAATAATTGAACAAAACTATCCAAGCAGTACATGGTTGTATGAGAGAGTAATTTTAGCTAAAAAAGATGATGTAGTACACCAAATAAATGGAAGGTTACAGAATATAATGCCAGGAGATGAGAAATTGTAAAATCAATAGACACAATAATGAATCAAAGCGAAGCTGTGAACTTTCCAACAGAATTTTTAAACTCAGTAAATCCACATTTTACGTCTCCGCATGCACTGAAGCTGAAAATTGGATCACCAGTAATACTATTACAAAATCTCGATTCACCAGAATAATGTAAAGGTACAAGATTATATATAAAACAATTCCTTAACAACATTGTTGTCTTTTTTATACCAAGAATTCCATTAATTCTAAATTCATCATTTTGTTTCATGCGGGTACAGCTTCCTTTACTATTGGCTAACGTAATAACTATCAATAATGCACAAGCTCAAGCATTCCAATAGGTATTGTAGAGTGAATTGGGAGACTCCTGTTTGCAACATGGTCAATCCTATGTTGCTTTTTCAAAAGGAAAATTCATTAATGCATGCACCAGAACACAAAACAGTAAACGTACTATATAAAATGTGATGTAATATAAGTATCCATCACTTCACTATCTGTTAACTATTTTTGTATAGTGTACAAAGAAATGTGTAAGTGAAAAGATAATTATTTCAAGATTTCACAAAAAGAAATGGAGTGTTCCTTATTTGGAAAAATCCAACTAATTCAATGACACAGTCGACAGAAGCAAACAAGAGTCCAGGGAGGCAGTGTCCATGTCGCTGTAATGTATTTTCCTAGTAACAATCGATTTTTTGAATTGGGAACTGATTACCGGAACCGTACGTGTCAGCTTTAGAAAAATATCAACAAATTCGAATCTGCTCACACATCAGGATCTTTTGGAGTAGTCATTGAATCCAGCCTTAAGTTTATAGACGGGACCGGACTAATATCGAAGACAATATATATTTTTTAGAAAATATTTTTATACCACAAATTTCACTCCAACTTAAACTATAATTTGAAAATAATTTTAAATGTACAGGGTATCCCAATGAAGTGTGGCGTATCAAAACTATATTTTTTCTTATGAAACACTCTATATTTTATTGCATTTTCTGATTGCCCCTAAGAAATATAATACTCCTTCATAATGGTTCCCTTTACCTAAATACAGAGGGTTCCGAGTTATGCTGACTTTTTAAAAAAAGTGAACATTTCGAAAAAAAATTAATCTCATTGATATAACAAGTTCTAGCAAATTTTCTATTACATCTAAATAGTTGCACACTCGTTGAATGTATTCCAGTATTGAGTACTAAATATCTTTTAACAGTGTGCAGTATCAGGCTTATTTTAAATGGAACACCCTGTATTCTAATAATTCATCATATTCAAAAAATGTCGTCTTTCTGATGGTGTGGGGGTGTTCTATACCTGGGTATTATACTTTTCTTGCCATTTATAATTTTCTTAAGTTGTATGAGAAATCGATTTTAATATATCTGCAATTCTCCCTAAATTTCAAACTAATGATCTTGGCATAGTTGTTGTGAGAAACTGAATAGATCACGCTTGAAGCCTCCAGAAAATATAGGGTTTTGCTATCCTATACTGAGTGGTTCAAAAGATATAGCCATTCTCACAGAAAAATCACTATCCACTTGTGGACATTTTCTAAATAATAATAATTGAACCAATCTTCAACATAACACTCGTATTGTGTTGAACTTTTCAGTTTTTTGTTATTTCATAAAATGTCTCCAAGTGGATAGTGATTTTTTCTGAGAGTGGCTATATATTTTTAACCACTCGTTATAGGATAGCAAAACCCTATATTTTCTAGAGGCTTCAAGTGTGATCTATTTAGTTTTTTACAACAACTATACCAAGATCATTAGTTTGAAATTTGGAGAGAATTGCAGATGTTTCAAAATCGATTTAGCATTAAATTTAGGAAAATTTTAAATTGCACGAAAAGTATAATACCAAAGTATGGGACACCCTTACACCATTCGAAAAAGGACATTTTTTTGAATATGATAAACTATCAAAATACAGGGTGTTCCATTTAAAATAAGCCTGATACTGCACATTTAATGATCTAATAATGAGACTGAAAAGCCCTGTTGAGAGATATTTAGTACTCAATCGTGGATACATCCAACGAATGTCCAACTATTTACATGTAAGAGAAAATTTGCTAGAGTTTGTTATATCAATTAGTTATTAACTTTTTCCAAAATGTTCAATTTTTCAAAAAAGTCGGCATAACTCGGAACCCTCTGTATTTAGGTAAAGGGAACCATTATGAAGGAATATTATATTTCTTATGGGCAATCGGAAAATGCGATAAAATATAGAGTATTCCATGAGAAAAAATATGGTTTTGATACGCCACACTTTATTGGAACACCCTGTATATTTCAAAATATTTTCAAATTATAGTTTAAGTTGGGGTGAAATTTTTGGCATGAAAACTTTTCTCACAAAATTCGATATTTGTCCCGGACTTTTGTCGAACTTTGTATATCCAATTGGGTATACTTATTTATAATTATCACTTTTTTCAGTGCTCGTAGTGTCGTTTCAAAATTCTTCATTCCTAACAACAGCCGAAAGCTGGAAAGCACAACAGTGTTAACACGTAAAGTGCCGCCATGATAAGAAAAAAATCGGGTCCTAATGGCCGAACGAGTTTTTTCGGGCCATGATGGGCCACATAAGTCCACCACATACAGGCCAAATAGGCTAAAAAGAAGCCAAAACATTTAAGAATCTATCCTAATATATTTTACATTGATTCGGTGGGTCAGTATTATCCACCGAGGCCAGAAGCAAAATTTGGTATGGTGCCTTACATAGACCCACCACGGCCTCTTAGAAATATTTTGATGTCAAAAAATGATGGGCTCCTTACACCCACCACGGCACTTTACGTGTTAATATTGGAATATACAATATTTCACCACTAGCAATTATCTGGGTCTTATTCATTTAGTTGTTATAAACAAGAATGGATGGCAATAGTGCTGTGTGATTTGTCAAATAAATATAAATATAAAAAAATGCTGTCCTACTTTGAATTCACCCATAATTTATTATCATTATCAATTCATTTTATTCAAACCCAACAGTTGTATATTATATAATTAACAGCGTGGTTACTTTTCACATCACAAACGAACAAATTTCAAAAATGAATGTAGGTAGTGATAATGACATATTGATCTGTAATTTATACAGCTGACATAAAATAAAATGCAGTCCAGTGTTGTCGATGCTTGATTGAAAGTTATAATTCAAATTATCAGAATTTCTCAAAATTACCAAAATGTTTAAATAAAAGTCTTCGGCTCTAGTCAACATTAAAAATCCCCCTATACAAAGGCGTTTTGTATGTCTTTTTTGCAGAACCCTCGAAAAGTTATTCGATTGAAAAATTATCCAGTTAGTTGTTTAAAAATCCGATGGCTATCCTCATATTGTCAAGAATGATGCAGCCACTAATATTGATGTTAATTCGGTCATATCATTTTTTCAGTTACTAATGTAAAATCGTTAACATTGGTTCCTGGTTGGCTGGTTTAGATGATCTTTCTTTTAGTTCGCCTGGCCTCTTGTTTGCTTCTGTCGACTGTAAATATATAAATAAACTTCCGTTAACAAAAACCCTGCGTAGCGAGTTTCCACAGCTAGTTTGATATAATTATATCATTGAGCTCGAGTCTCTGTCTGTAACTTTTGGATTGAACTTTTTAATTCCGTCGAGATAACGGAGGTATTAGAATCCAGAATCGATCATCCTTTATATTATCATTCACTAGAGACTTGAATAACACGAAGCACTTGTACACCTATTGTTTCAATAAAAAAATTTAGCTATACATTAGTTTAAAATAAATGCTGGGCTAATTGAGCATATGAAAATAAAATAAGGACTTCACGATGCACAAATAACGAACGTAGAGACCGCAATTACCATATTATACCATTTAAAATAAACGAATCTAGAACAATTCTACTTAATCCACTAATTTACATGTTAACCAGGAGCAACTTGCACACATAGGGAACTGTAACGACTGCATAAGGGTCCAAGGTATTCAAGAGATCCAATATTATTCAGTATAATTACTATAATGTTTATCGTGATAAAACAGTGTATGTTGCAACCAAGACTGTTCCACCAATCACATTTTACAGGAGGAAAAAAGGGATGAATGTAAAAAATTGAATGATATATGTCATTGTCCGTAAAAAGGTGATATAGAATTATATTGTAGCTTGCTGTAACATTGTTTCAGAAGAAATAAAATCATCATTATTACCTATTATTATTCACTCGAATATTCAATACTTATAAAAATCAGCAGTTAATGTTTAAATTATAGTATAGGGGATTCATAAGTCGATAATGTCCAATACGCTGTAATCTTTAAAGATATTTGAATGAAATTTTGACCGATTGTAGCCAGCCTGGAGGCACGTATTTTAGAGTTAGTCTGAATTGTACAGCGTGCTCCAGAACTCCGTGCCAGATTTAGGTTACATTGTTTTAAATCAGACAATGTATTTCACTTCAAACTTAAATTCTGTTAGTTTTCGCTATTGCTTTTATGTATGAATGCTATAGGTTATACAAAGTGCACTTGGGAAGTTCTTGTCACTTATTTCTAAGAATCATAATAAGTTCAACGCCCCGTAAAATGTAACTGTACAATTTAAAGTTAATTTTCTGCATCCATCTTTTTGTGATAGCTTTTAATATCTTAATTGACCACCAGACCTAAATACTATTAGTGATATTCCAATTTTGTGATTGAAAATTTTATTTCCAATGGGAAATCCATAAAAAGGAGCTAAATAAAATTCCGGCACAACAATTAACGTGTAAGAAAAGATACATTAAAACCACAACACCGTTAGCGTTTCAAGTGATTAGGTAGGTAGTGAGTAGGCAATGAAAATAAAGTTCATATAATAACTTTTTTGGTGTGCGTTATCGATTGTTAATGTCCTTCTAGCACATTACGTTGGAAAAAAATAAAAAAAGGCAGGGCTGTAATTGATCCGAATCAATCACAATAATGAACCGTTCAAATGTATTGCAAGCGTAAACCCAAATCTTTGACTTAAAAATTTGATAAGTTGATGTTTAGAATACGCACATCAATCGGGAGAGATTACAACATTCAAAATAGGATGCAGACGTACCTTCCGTAGCGGCAATGTGTCTCACTCTATGTCGCACTCATGGTTTCCATCGGGTCAGTTCTTTGTTGTTTACGGTCAATTATTATTTTTTGAAAAGTAAATATTGATCTTATTTTTATATTTATTTCAATAATACAAAAATGTGCCTTGATACACGGAAAAACATCAGCATTTTGAAAGGTGTTAAGTATTTTCAGTTAGAAAACCAAGCTGGTAATTTTTAATCTCATCGCCTTTTCGAATTTGGCTGAATACGATCCAGATGATTTCATTTATCAAATTTTATGTTAGATATAATATGTCAAAATAGCTAATAAAATAAACGACATACCGAAAACCCGGGTATATGTCTTAAACGATGACGTATACCAAGAAGGGTAATGAATGTACTTTATCAACAGACATTACAAATTTGCTGGTTTGTGTATTAACTATAGAAATACTACTAATAGAGGCAACAAGCCAGCTTCGAACCCGTCAGCTTATAAGAGGGAGATATAAAGTAGGAGGTTCATGCTGTCTTTCTCTAATAGCGTGTATATATATGTAATATATATACACAAACAAAGACAGAAAAATCTCTGATCGTCTGTCTCTTTCTCTCTTACTGGAGTTTGGACGAACATTCCCACTTACAGAGCGCCCTATGGCTTGTTGCCCCCAAATGTAGTATCTCTAGGGTATTAACAAATGTGGTATCTATGTAACGGATCACCTGCTCGCCATGATGCGCTCATTTGAAGTCAATTTGATGATATGTTTCCTGCAAGGTGAATGAACCAGCAAGGTGCCAAGGTCACCAGAATTCAATGAAGTTGATTTTTTTGGGTTAAAAAGATCAAGTGTTTAAAGTACCTGTCACTACACTACACTAAAAAAATGAATGTCAGAATTTTTGAAATGTG
>CAJUYG010002234.1:17590-40685 GCA_910591675.1 Galerucella calmariensis | reverse complement strand
CCTTCTTGGTGTGCGTCATCGATTGTTAATGTCTTTCTAACACATTACGTAGAAAGAAATGGAGAAAAAGGCAGGTCTGTGATTAATCCTAATCAAAATATCACAATAATGAACCGTTTAAACGTATTACAAACGTTAACGCTAATCTTTGACTTACAAAAATTTGATTGGTTGATGTTTAGATTACGCTCAAGCTCAACCTATCAATCGAGAGTTTAAAATACTACGAAGGCGTTACTTTCGTAGCGGCAATAAGTCTTACGTCTTTTTCTACTGTCACACTGACAGTTCTTGACAGGTCTGTACTTTGTTGTTTACGGTCAATTATTATTTATGAAAAGTTAATATTAATCTTATTGATTTATTTATTTAAATAATACAAAAAATATGCATGAATACCCGGAAAAACATAAGTATTTTGAAAGTTCCCAAGTATTTTGAGTTAGAAAAAGAAGCTGGTAATTATGAATTGCATAGCCTTTTTGAATTTGGCTAAATACAATCCAGATGATCTTATTAATCAAATTTAAGGTTAGCCATATGTCAAAATAGCAAATAAAAAAGGTAGAACCTGTCGCGGGACACACGGTAGGAACTTTAGTTCCTTTTAAGCAAAAGTTATGTAATACATCTGACGATATAGATAAACAATTTGCATATTCTTTGGTGGTTGAGTAGTAAGCACACCAGACTCTCACGCGGTAGACCCGGGTTCGATTCCCCGCGATTTTTTTTTATTGTTAATGAAATAATCATTCTGCTTGATATTAATAACGACAGGTAGACGTTTGAAATATTTAGCAGAATATTCATTATTATAGATAATGGTACGGTACCCTCCATGAGGGAGTCCGACTGGCAACATCTACTTATAACAGCATCGTATATTTAAAAAAGGAAACCGTAGCATTATACAAATTGGACATTCGTCTACCACAAAATTAGTGGAAACATAAAATTGAATTGTAAAATTTTTAATTTGAAGTTATATTACAGTTTATAGAAATTTTTATTTTCTAGATTTTTTCCTAAGTGGGTCGTAGAAAAAATATGCTGCTCGACTCGTGTGGATTGTCCATATCGCACTTGAACGATTGAGCACTCCGCCTACGGCGTCGTGCTCCATCTTCGTCCTCGTGCGATATGGCCATCATATCCACACTAGTTGCACAAACTACAATTTCTTTCAAAATATGCCCTTTTACATTTAAAAACTACCTGCCAAATGTCAAATCAATTTATCCATCCATTTTAAAGTTATCGAATTAAAAGTTTTCAAAATTTCACTACCCCTTAATCGCGCAAAAAAAATTATGGAAATAATAGTAAAAATTTACCTGAACAAATTCAAGGAGATCACCAGCACTGCGAATACCAGCTTTGCATAGAATTTCAATATAGCATCGGTGGTTCTGTGGTTAGAATGCTCGCATTGCACGCAGGCGGCCCGGGTTCGAATCCGGGCAGGAGCATATTTATTATTATGAATCGCTGCTTCGTAAACGAGAGAGAGACTAAGGAGGCACAAGCACGCAAAAGCAAGGCACATAACGAAGCAATGTAACATAACGTAGCGTAACGTAACGGTCAGATCTTTCGCGTCGCGACCCCTGGTCGCTCAAACATAGCCTGGCGTAAAGAACTAAAGTTCCAATAAACGACATGCCGAAAACCCGGATAAACGTCACAATCGATGAAGCACACCAAAAAGGGTATTATTTTAACTATACTATACGTAAGTGTGAATAAAATAAAACTTTCATCCTATCCCGTTTATTACCATGGCATTCAATACATTGGCGGATTCGGCATTCTCTGCTGAATACATCGATGTTCATAACATCAATCCTTAATTTATAACAAAAATTGAACTATGCTCAGAATAATGTGAATACATTATTGAAATATTGTTTGTTGAGTAAAGTCAATCCCGCTATATCGAAAAAAAATATTTTCCATTGAAATAATAACCTGTGAAGTTTAAAGTAATAAATAAGTGGCTTATTTGCTTCTATGATCCTCTCCACTACGACCTTTGCAAATCTATTGTGTGTGTCCTCTTGGTAATCTAGAGTTTTATAACCAGACTTCGAATTGAAAACATCAGGTCCTTCATATACTGGGAGGATTGTGGTTTTTTTTCCTATTATTGAAAACCTGAGCCTAGTCAGGCCTTCGCAGTAGCAGAGTATGTGTACCTACTGAGGTTTCCTCATCTACTTGGTAAAACCTGCATATGGTTGTGTCTGCCAGGCCGATGTAATTCATGTGTTTGTTAAATTTAAAATGCCCTGTATACTTTCCTATTTGGGCTCAGTAGATACTACGTGAATTTTGGCCAGGATTATTTGATGAAAATGGAGCATCCCAAGTAACAATTTATGCTGATTATTGATTGAAAAAGCGCTTAAGCGGTTTATTGTTCAGTCTAAAGCTGACTATCGGTATTAAATTCATGTTGAATAAACCCTTGTTAAGCTCTTATTCACCCAAAAATGGAGGTTTTAAACATCTATTACTGGACATTATGGCTGCCAGTCATGACTGAAGAATAGCTTCTTCAGCTCTTATTCAGTCGTTGTAGTTCTGCCTTTATGAAGATTGTGCAGTGTAGTGTAGCTGATTTAAATTGCTGATAAAGCTTCTATGCAGCTCTTGTTCAGTTCACCTTCAAAGCAAAAACAAATTAATACGCATTATGCATTATACATTTTTTTAATTTCTGAATTTTATATTATTTATTCATCTCAACTACCTCAGTTACCTGCTATTATAATTGAATTTACAAATATTTTCACTCACCTCTTTTTTCTTCCTTCCTTCGGTGAGGATTGAACCTGTGATCCGTGGATTATCATTTAACAATCGATTCATTTTTAGCCTCTCCGCCAAACGAACACATGCTAAATGTTTGCGAATAATGGTATGTGTAAATCTATATGGTTCAATAGTGGCTGAACACCCGCCTATAACCTGTGTAAGATTGAACAAATGTATTTGAAAACTCACGTGGAAGGTGGAATTGAAGTAGAGAATCTAAGGGCATGAGGGACTGAAGAGACAGAAATATCTGCGATTATGTGTTCATTAAAAAAAACTTACTAATTGAAGAACAACTTTTAATTTAATATTTGAGAAATTTAATAGAAGTGATGAAGAACCCCCATTAAAAAAAGTCCAAGTTATGCCAAGTTCCACTGCTACATAATAGATATTTACGTAATTAGTTATGAAAAGAGCGATATTGTTCAACAAGCGTAATATTTGCCAAAACGAGCGCCAGCGAGTTTTGCAAATTACGCGAGTTGAACAATGTCGCTCTCTTCATAACGTGTTTACGTACAACGTTTCATCTAATTCCGCGCTTTTATAATATTTAATAAAATCTTCAATTACAAAGATAATATTGAAGTGGATTCAAATGATGTTATAGTTGAAATAATACCCTTCTTGGTGTGCGTCATCGATTGTTAATGTCTTTCTACACATTACGTAGGAAGAAATGGAAAAAAGGCAGGTCTGTGATTAATCCTAATCAAAATATCACAATAATGAACCGTTCAAATGTATTACAAATGTTAACCCTAATCTTTGACTTACAAAAATTTTATTGGTTGATCTTTAGATCACGCTCAAGCTCAACCTATCAATCGAGAGTTTAAAATACCATGAAGGGGTTACTTTCGTAGCGGCAATAAGTCTTACGTCTTTTTCTACTGTCACACTGACAGTTCTTGACAGGTCTGTACTTTGTTGTTCACGGTCAATTATTATTTATGAAAAGTGAATATTAATCTTTTTGTTTTATTTATATGAATAATACAAAAATATGCATGAATAAACGGCAAAACATCAGTATTTTGAAAGTTCTCAAGTATTTTCAGTTAGAAAAAGAAGCTGGTAATTATTAATTGCAAAGCCTTTTCGAATTTGGCTAAATACAATCCTGATGATCTTATTTATCAAATTTAAGGTTAGATATATGTCAAAATAGCGAATAAAATAAACGACATGCCGAAAACCCGGATATACGTCACAATCGATGACGCACACCAAGAAGGGTATTATTTTAACTATAGAAGTACTGTTACTATGATGTATTCACCCAGAAAATTGACTTACTTTTAATAATTGTGTCCTGAATAATGTTGTTTTCAATGTTTATAAATATTAAAATACTATTGAATTAAAATAATGGGGTCAGTTTAAATAATGAAATAATTGTCAGTTTGGACAGTACCTATTTAATATATTATTCTTTGAAACTCATGAACAGTTACGTAAAGTTTTTACATAACTATTTTTCATAACTGATATATGAAGGTTATGAAAAATGTGACGTTATCTAACGTCAAGGAGTGACTTAAAGTGTCACATTTGAT
This sequence comes from Galerucella calmariensis, assembly GCA_910591675.1. NCBI lineage: Eukaryota > Metazoa > Arthropoda > Insecta > Coleoptera > Chrysomelidae > Galerucella > Galerucella calmariensis. The sequence goes on along the minus strand of CAJUYG010002234.1, from coordinate 36,303 downwards.
AGCGGAATTAGATAAACATATTTATATCATGTATTAGAAGTAGGTACCGAACGCTCAATTAAACTTGATTGAATTTGATGATGAACAGCCACCAGCAGGACCAAGCAACATTATCAGAGCAGCTGATGTCTTCATAAATTCACCAGAACCTGATGAACTGCCACAAGCAGCACCAAACAAGATTATAAATGATGTAATGAATGCAAGCTTTATAAATTTGCCAGTCAAGTGACATAATCAAAAACATAACCTAAAAATCGCTGAATGATATACACGACTGCATGCATAAATTCTCATTTCAGCGAATATCAAACTGCTGAAGTAGTATACAGGGTGTTTCTTAAGTAATCTAAAATATTATATGGGGCGCTTCGTTACTCAATTTTAAGACGAAAAGTTCATATAAACATGTGTGATAGGTGTTGTCGTTTATGAGATACAGGGTGTTGAATTTATTGTAATAAGTCAGTTCTGATTGTACGTGAAATTAATTTTTCCCGGTGACGCTACTGGTTTTTAGAAGTAATACGCAAAAACATGCTTATTCTAAGTGGCCTTTGTAGCAACGTTGACAAGTGTCAAATTTGAAAACCAACGCAAAAATCGTACATTTTTACTTGATTGACTCTGTGTTCAGTTAATAACTATGCCAGTGTTTACTAATGTTGAAATGGCTAATATGCATTTTTTGTACGGATTAGCGAATGGTAATGCCTTAGAAGCTAGACGTACGTATGCCCAGCGTTATCCAAATAATCGTTTACCATGTTCAGATACGTTTACTAAGTTACATATTCGTTTACAAGAAACTGGAACTTTTGCTAAATCGAAGAATATTATTGGACGACCCAGAACTGTGAGAAATCCCCAATTGGAAAACCAGATTCTTCAAATTATTGACCAACATCCAGAAACGAGTACAAGAAAAGTTGCAGATGAAGTAAATGTTAGTAACAAAACTGTTTGGAATATTCTAAAAGATAATTTATTGTATCCATATCACGTTCAACGTGTTCAACATTTGTTACCTACTGACTATCCATTACGCATACAGTATTGTCAATGGATTTTACGTGAAATCGCGAACAATTCGAATTTTGTTGCCAATATTTTATTTACGGATGAAGCCAACTTTTCTAGACATGGGATTATGAATTTTCATAATGACCACATTTTTCAGTGATTGTACGCGAGTTTTTAAATAATGTTTTTTCAAACCATTGGATCGGACGAGGATCTCCACACCCGTGTCCCCCTAGATCACCTGGACACAATCCTCTGGATTTTTGTGTGTGGGGATATTTGAAATCGCTTGTTTACACAACACTGATATTAAACGTACAAGATCTTCAAAATCGTATCATAGACGGCTGTAATGTTATTCGTAACAATCCTGGTATCTTCGAACGTATTCGACAATCCATTAGACATCGAGCGTATGCTTGCATTTTAGCTGGAGGTGGACATTTTGAACATTTGCTCTGAAATATATTATTTTTTCTTTATGTTTAACACATGTTGCTTGTAATAAAATAATAAAAAAATATAAATCAGTAGCGTCACCAAGAAAAATTAATTTCACGTACAACACCCTGTATCTCATAAACGACAACACCTATCACACATATTTATATGAACTTTTCGTCTTAAAATTGAGTAACGAAGCGCCCCATATAATATTTTAGATTACTTAAGAAACACCCTGTATATTGAAGTACCTATCTATTTTTTGTTCACAGACTACGTATATCTGAACAATATTTTAAAAATGGGCTGAGCTAGAACTTCTTCAGTCTGTGTTAATAAAAGCTGAACAGTGGCTCTTAACTTTACTGAAGGGTTTATTCAGTGCTGAGCTGACTATGAATAGCTGAGCTACAGCTGTTCAGATTTCTGTAAGAGCGCTTAACCAGCTCATGTTCAGCCATTTTTAAATATCTGAACAATGAAATATTTGATGAGCAGGAAACGCTTTTTCAGCCTGTATTCAGCTAATAATAAATAGCTGAACAACACTGGATTAAGTAAGCTGAAGAAATGCTTATTCAACCAAAGTTCCGCTACATAAGCATATTGCTGAACACTATCTACTAATATGGTTGAAGAGGCACTTATTCAGTATGTAGTTCAGTTTTATGGATGCTGCTGTATAATGGCATCTATATCGTCTGATTCGGCGCTTATTCAGCTCATTATTCAAATTAGTAGCTTAATCAGTCTTTAACACCATCAATCAACTACTAATCAGCTTATTGTCTGAACAGGTCCAATAAATCAGCGTTCATTGCCCAAGTATACTTCAGAAATGTCAGTCTGTCAACATATATCAAATGTAAAAATTAACTGTCATGTTTATTTACTTAACGCCTAAGTTTCAGAGTGCTTTGTACCTAAACTGAAATTTGAAGTTAATGAATTGGTCAAAAAATTTAATTAAGCTGATCAAATTTCCGTGCAATAATTTTTCAGAATTCTCCTTCAGTTTTGAAGAGAGTGCAGAAAAGTAAGATAATTCCTTCTTGCACTCTTTTTTTGCTTCGCAATTAAATCAGGTGAAAATACTAACAACAAAAAATAAACAAATTAGCTTGTGTAAATTATTGTTGATAGATATTAAAGAAAATAATGTATGCAATCCGGATATAAAGACACTTTCTTGCACACATGTATTTTGTATAACTCGCATAAGGCGATCATCCGTCCATAGAAGTGTCTCTCTATATTATTGCTGCAGCTGCATATATTCCTATTTTAGGCATTTCTTTCTTATATACGTGCACTAAAAAGCATATTTAAATCCCAATGTTATACCCCATTTCCAATTTGAAATAATTAAAACAAATTGCAGCGATTGCAGGATTTGAAATTTCTTGCAAGAAATTGAACAGTTCTTGTTCCCATTCTTTTTTAATTTTATTGATTTATTCCCAGTTTGCCTCCTGTCTGTCTTCGCTTTCGCTTTCAGCTTTTCGTTCATATGTTCAATCGCTTTTAAGTCTTTTATTTTTGCTTCCGGTATGTTAGATTTCTCCAACAAAACAGGATATTGCTTCATTATATCTAAAAATACGGTAGAATCCTCCCTAGAACAGCTCCCCATCGTTTGAACAAATTATCAAGCAAAAACTGTCATGAAAATTTGAAAGAGACGAGGATATGCCAATTCGGAGATACAACAAAAGACCAGCTGAAGCCCGCAATTTAGAGTGCGCATTCAAGAACTTCATTAGACTGTGAGTAGCATCTCCGTTTTTCGCTCTCACTAACAGGCGTGGTTATTCACTTCAATATGGAGACGCTACTTCTGGGAGCCAACTCAATTTTATGCATATCACCCACAAGAGAATGCCTAGCCAAGTTGTTTCTGTTTTCGGAAATTAAACGCTCAATCAGTCGATACTCACTCGTTGGTATAGAGGATCTAGATTAATATTTGCAACGATCCAAGAATAGTTCCACCAACAAAGGCAGTCGCCCGGGAAAAGGTAAGATGATCCAGGAGATCGGCACACATAGTGAAATTGGGGCATTATTGGGCATTTCAATATTCACAATCCAAAAAGTTTCACAAGAAAAATTATCTGTGAAAACATTAGTTGACGGAAAAGCAGAGAGCAATTAGAGACAATTTGTTGAGAAATCTCCAAAACCGGTTTAACGCAGGAAACTCAAAATAGTATATTAAAGTATAAGTGGATATTAAGGTCTTTAAAACACGCGCGATTTTTGGAAATAGAGCAAGTGTTTTAAAGACCAGTTATCCACGAATACTTTACGAAATTTTTTTTTATTGGTGCACTTTGAAATTATAAATACCGGTCTATAACTACTACAACAAAAAGAAATGGAAATCATAGATGGAAACGTCAACTAAATGTCAAATGGTTGATTTCGTGACATATATGATGTACACCTTGCGTTGTCATGGAAATGAGAAAAACATAAACTAATTTGTATTTTGATGGAAGTTCAACCTTATTGAGTTTTGTGAATGTCAATAGTATTAATTTAAATAATAGGATAAATAAATATTAAGATTTGAAAAATGGAAATATTAATATTTCAAACAATACCAACGGCACTTTCCATTTTAATTTATAAATTTGACATTGTTAAATATCGTTCGAATAAAAGTTTTGACGTTACAAACTACTCCTGTCAGATCAATAATAAAAAAATTGACATTTAGACATGATTTAGACCATAGATTTAGACTTCGTTTCCCGAGTTGTTGATGTTGCCACGGTAACTTTAAACCACGCGCGTGCTGAAAAGTTCGATTTAAACACGATGAGGCGTGCTTTAATAGTATATTATTTAACGAGCGGTAATGTAGGTCATAACTCACGCAGATGAAGTTTGCAGCACGAGCCGCAGGCGAGTGCTGTAATTCATCAAGTGAGTTATGACCATTACCGCTCGTTGAATACTATACTTTATCTACGACTATAACAATAAATACTAAGACACAAGTACAGACAAAAACTTTATTAACAAATCTTAATAGGTACCTATAACATTGCTTTGAAAACTTTAGTTGTGATTATTCATTTTGTTTATTAATAAAATTAACAGTAAAGTTTGAACAACCAGTGAACTGAATATTTGGGACCGAATTATGGAAGTTTATTGTTTCTTTTTGTGTTTGTTGCATATATGTTGATGATGTAGGTACTGGTTGAGGTGTTATAGAACTGTATATTCTATTTGCGGTATCTTTCTTATTTTTTTCGGAATCATCAACGTACCCCTCAGCCACAGTAGTTGATCGCCAACCGCCATGTCGTTTCAGTGCCGTTATATCCCCTCCAGCATCTAGGTACTAATAAAGTTGCCGATGAGCGGCGAAAACAATGCCCTGTATATAAATTACAGTCGGGTAATTTTAAAAATGTAGCAATGTCTTTCCCCATTGCTCCAAATTTATTAATGCCAATTCTTTGTGAATGATATTTTCCATTTTGATATTTAAAGAATAATATCGTTTGCGATATATCGGTAGGACGAAGATTTAAATATTTTTTAACTACGGTATAAAAGTTTCCCGTAACAGTGAATTTTCTGGCAATTTTTGTTTTTGTATTTGGTACACTGACCATAAAAATAGATCCATGATCTTCTAAATCTGTAATTTGCATAGAGTATAATTCTGCTGCACGACAAGCACCCATAATGTTCATTATTAAAGCAACCTAAAATAAATTATATAATGATAAAAACGATTGAATTATTGTGAAATCGATCTACCTTTGTCGCCAGATATTTCTCATCAGGAGCTTCATTTATGAAATTATTAAGTTGTTCTGGCGTAAATGTTTTTGCCTTTTTAGCTACATGTTTCTCTGATTGACGTTTAAGAAACGCACGTAATTTTAAATAATTCTCTATATTGATTCCATTATTTATGTTGAGTGTGCTTCTTAGCATGGAGTAGAAAGTCCATAGAGACGATGCTTTATATTTAGTGCTAAGTTCAGTAAAATATGCCAAAAGTACGTTTTCTGTAAACGATGACCTAATGTCCTTACTGCTACACCAATCTTGAAAATTTTTGTATACACTTCTATATTAGTTTTGGGATTTTTCAGGCAATAAATTCTGTATGGTAACATTAGCTATTTGTCTTATTTCTGGCGGTGTACATAATAATTCATCTTCACTATCTGAATTCATCTTTTTCAGCACAAAATTCACAATAATAAGAATTCGGTATTAACTTAATTTGAAAACGTCAAAATTAATCAAGTGTCACAAGTGACATTACTCCCCATCCGGCTTGTGCTTGTACAGAAGTACAGAGTACAGAGCCACGTTGATATTCGGTTCGTAAATACCTTCAAGAATTTCCGATTTATTATAGTGAGTTATAAGCAGTGAGTTATTATAACTCACGCTGTTCGTTTACAGATACTATAACCTGCTTAAAAGCAGTTGAATAATTAGTATATAATATAATAGGAGTAGATAAATAGGTAAAATGGTTCACCAATAAAAAAATATTTATATATTTATAGTATTGACAGTGGTGATGAATCATGGATTTATTTTTATCATACGGCTGTTTTGGGGGTTCCAAGATAAACAAAAACTGACGAAAGTTATCCGTTCTTTAGGAGTTCCCAAAAAGATGGTAGTGAAATTTGTCTTCAAAGAGAGTCATGTAGCAGCAATTTCTCTGAAATATCAAAATACTGTTACTGTTGATTAGTAGACATCGATTTTTAAAATACAAATAACCCAAATGGATTGAAAAATACCTTTAGCATTACCAATGCTAGAAACCCTATCTGGATTACTGCACAGTTCCTGGGAAAAATAGTTTCTTGGAGCACAGTTTTTGGAGTTCGTATACAAGTTCCTGGGAAGAACAGTTCCTGGAACACTGTTTTTGGGGCACAAGTTCCTGTTTGACAAACAATTTTTCTGGGTAACAGTTCCTGTGTGGCTAACAAGCTTCTGGATCACAGTTCCAGTGTGACAAACAGTTCCTGTTATACTGAGAAGTTTCCTAAAAACCGTTCCTGCAGTGAATCCGTAGTACCTACATCGACAGCTACATTATCTTCCTCTTCAAACAACTGTATTATTGTGCTAAGTATATTTTTTTGTTGTATTCGCTACTTACTCTTTTTTTTAAATATAATATAAATTGTAATAATATACACTTTTTTTACTCTATTAGTTTTATTTATTATACAGAAACTTTAAGTTTTTTTTGAAGCAGATTAAAAGTTAGCTGACCATTAAATTTGATTTTCTTTCTAATTTTCTTTTAGGAAAGAAAATTAGTGGCGCCCTAAAATTACTTTTTCTATTTTTTTACTAGTTTTGCTTAAGTAAATTCCTTTCTTTATATTAATAAGGTAACAAGGCCCAGCGAACTGGCTAAGGTTACCTCCAAATTCATTGGTTAGTTAGGCAAGAACCTACAATAATTACCATCATCATTTATTTGTTTCATTGGTCAACGTCAAACAACATTATGGTTTCATTCAGGGGATTATTTTAAATTAATGTAATTTCAAGAAATTTTTATTTTGTGACGTTAATGTGTTGTCGACCTTTAATTAGGTTTCTTGTATCACATAACTGACGAGTAAGTAATTCTTTACTATTTCTTATTTCACATATTTCCAACTTTTATTACTTACTTGCAGGTATCGCACTGAAGATAGCTCAATAGCCAAAAGCGCTTTGTAATTTTAAAAATTTAATTTTTACACAGATCTTAACAATGTTTTCTTGAGAAATATTTAAAATCGTATTTATGTCTGAATATTTTATGGTAATTCGGGAACTGGCTAGTTAAGGAACACCAACTCAAATGGCCCCCTTCATGAATAGACTTTACTGAATAAGTTAGACAAAGAACTGTCCGGAGTTATCGTCAATAAGAGAGTGTGTGTTCGGTGAGTCTTGGCCTACACCTGCCGATATAGAGGAGATGTCTCCTAGTGACCTGTCCACCTTCCTGAGAAGGACAGGATCGACAATGACCTAGGAGGACAACTCCTCGGGAGGATGTACAATGGGTCACATGTGGCCTAAGTGCTGTGAGCCTACACACTCACCCTCTCTACTCTACAGATACAGATACAGATACAGATATAAAACACTTACTCAAATAATCTGCTTCTGTGAGAGCTTACGAGGAAACATGGAAACACTTTGGAAAGGAAATAATACAACCATTACAACTACTGAAAAAGGAAGGAATAATAAAATTAGAGTGCACCGACTATTAAATAAAATTATTGTTACAGTGTAAAGTGTTATGTGCAGTGGAAGAATGAAATTTTGCTTTTAATCATTATTTGTCTTCGTTTAATTGAAAATAAAAAGGTAGAACGTGTCGCGGGACACACGGTAGGAACTTTAGTTCCACTTGAGCAAAAATTTTTTGGATCAATAAATAAATACACATATTATATTAATATAAGAATTTATTTTACTCTGGATGAAACTTCATTTAAGAAAAATATACAGTAGTATTAATTATTAATAAAAATAAAAATCTTATCAAGTTGATTGGCACAATAGTTATTTATGATACAAGTGCGTGAAGTTATACTTTTGCGCACGAGTTGCGAAAATGCCAAAATATTTTATGAAATAATCCGTACAAATTAACAACAAATACTTTAACAGAATCAAATGAGTATTTAAGGGGACCTCAGATTTTATAAAATTATGCAATACATCTGATGTTATAGATAAACAATTTGCATATTCCTCGGTGGTCGAGCAGTAAGCAAACCAGACTCTCGCGCGGTAGACCCGGGTTAGATTTCCCGTGAAGAAGTTTTTTTTAATGTTAATTTTATTTTTAAATAATTATTCCGCTTGATATTAATAACGACAACAGGTAGACGTTTGAAATATTTAGCAGAATATTCATTATTATAGATAATGGTACGGTACCCTTCATAAGGGAGTCCGACTGGCAACATCTACTTATAACAGCATCGTATATTTAAAAAGTGAAACCGTAGCATTATACAAATTGGACATTCAAGAACTGTACGTTTACCACAAAAAAATTAGTGGAAACATAAAATTGAATTGTTAAATTTTTAATTTGAAGTTATAATACAGTTTATAGAAATTTTTATTTTCTAGATTTTTTCTTAAGTGGGTCGTAGAAAAAATATGCTGTTCGACTCGTGTGGATTGTCCATATCGCACTTGAACGATTGAGCACTCTGCCTACGGCGTCGTGCTCAAACTTCGTCTTCGTGCGATATGGCCATCATATCCACACCAGTTGCCCAAACTACTATTTCCATAATATGCCCTTTTACATTTAAAAACAAGCTGCCAAATGTCAAATCAATTCATCCATCCATTTTAAAGTTATCGAATTAAAACATTCAAGTTTTCAAAATTTCAGCACTCTGTATTTCGAAAAGTGAATGTGCTAGACCGCTCAATCCTCATATCATTTTGTCCAATTTTACGAGAGGAATCTACATGCAAACGTTGTAATTACCCTCAACGTTCGAGATGCTTATACCATTTTTTGCGCGATCGTATTGAAATAAATTCCGAATAAAATCATTTAAATTTCTTCGAAATAAACGAAATGTCAAAAGTGACATTTATACTTCTCGATCAGTTTAAAATATATTTTGCATTTTGGTGAAATTGTTTTTATGCTATTTATTACTTTTCGACGTCTGAACGGTAAGTAAATCACTTACCGACTTGTTAAACTTAGAAACCAGTGAACACAACCTACCGTCCTGCGCAAAAAAAATTATGGAAATAATATTAAAAATGTATCCGAACAAATTCAAGTAGATCACCAGCACTGCGAATACCAGCTTTGCATAGAATTTTAATGTAGCATCGGTGGTTCAGAGGTGGAATGCTCGCCTTCCACGCGGGCGGCCCGGGTTCGATTCCCGGCCGAAGCATATAAATTGCTGCATCGTAAACGAGAGAGACTCAGGAGAGAGCACACGCACGCAAGTAAGGCACATAACGAAGTAACGTAAAATAACGTAACGTAACGGTCAGATTTTTTGCGTCGCGACCCCTGGTCGCTCAAACCTAACCTGACGTGGAGAACTAAAGGTCCAAAAGTTCCAAAAATAGCAGAGTTTAAATAAACAATAATAATACAAAAATTCTCAAGAAAATATACTTAATATTTAAACGTACCTACCGGGTGTTTAATTGAAAGGAGTAGCACACTGTATATCAGAAATTGATTGTACAGCTTAGGGGAAAAATCTGTATGACAAACTCGCCTTCCAGAAAATGCTGGAAATTATTTTCAAAATTTCTACTCCACTGCTAGAGTTTGTAGTTCACATTAGGTTCGCTCCAACCTCGCAAAGAACCATTCTAGAATGACACTGCGCAAGTGCATAAAGTTAATGCCGTTCTAAGCTATTCGTGACCGTAATATTACGGTTCTATTTGCGTTCCAACCATTAGGTGATCGTTCTAGAGCCGCAACGGAACGGTAATTTCGATACTCGATCGAAAGAAGGAACTGTGAGGACCTAACCTCATTTAAAAATTAATATGAGCTTAAATTAAATATTTGTGACTCAGAAAATACCTATGGATGACGAAGGAGATAGCGATTTTTTATTTGTGAAGATGAGGGAGTTTTTTTTACACCAGCCAAAAATTAAAAATGAGAATATCTTTCGATTTTTTAATTCGAATGTACCCACTTTTCTTGAATAATTGCTATAAAAATATATCAGGACTTTTGTTTCTCTTTTGTCCGTTACTATTACATAGAGAAAACGGTCGCTAAACGATAATAAAGTACGCCTGAAACCGTTCCATCCTCTATCAGTTCTGGGACGGTGCAAAGTTGGCGCCTGCGTATAAAACAATTACTAACTATTCCAAGGCGGTTCCGGAACGGTGTTTTATGGTAGGTTGGAACGAACCTAATAATTACACAGAAATATAATGTTTCTATAATGAATTTTCGTTCTAGTACCACAAAATATGAATATTCGTGATCATTAAATCATGTTTCGTAAGTTTACTCCAGTACTTCTTTGTCTTGTAAAATAATTGGTAGGGGTGAGAGAGAAACAATAAAACTGTTATAATTTTTGTTCAGAACTATACATTTTGACAAATTTAGTATCATTTGCATGACTAATAAAATATTATATTTTTTTTCTCTTATTTTTTTGTGAATCAAACCACAATAATGTCGAAATAAGAAATATAAAAACATTATTGTGGTTTGATTCCCAAAAAAATAGGAGAAAAAAGAATAAGTAATGCCACAAGGATCGTATACAGAAAATAAAATATTATATTATCGTTTCATTCCAGTAATAGGATAGGGTTCATTGGAACGATTAACAATCAATTACGAAACAGAAACAGAAAACATAAACTACATTGACCTCGTGAAGTAATCTAAAGATACTGCTCGATATGCTTTCCATCTTTTTCGATGCAGATATTTAATCTTTGCGTGGTTTAAAAAACAGCAGTGTCTACTTCAGCCCTGGGAATACTCTCAATCGCTTTTTTATCATCAATGAAACGAAGCTTTTACAAGACAAATAACTGAATAGGAGCAGAATTCCATCTACTCACATAACAGTCTAATTTTATTATTCTTTCTTCAATTGTCTTCGATATACCTCATGAAATATTCAGATTGTAAATACCATTTTGAATATTTCTAGCATTGGTAATGCTATTTTATATCGAAGGGTCTTTTTCAATCCATTTGATATATTTGTATCTTAAAATGTTTCCAATCTTGTTTAAAACAGAATAAAATATATGATAATGAACAACTCCGCCTTTATAAAGAGTTGTTCCCAAAAAATCATGTTTCTATAATAAATGTACGGTACAAAATTTTAATATTCGTAATCAATCAATCATTTTACGTAGCTTCCCTCAAGTTCTACTTGTGAAATGACTGGTGGGGGTGAGTGGGAAAGCTGACTCAATAAAACTTATTCCGAATGCCTTTCATGCTTTAAAAATTTTTTTTCCACTACCGTATTCAAAGTACGTACTTTAGACACACTTTCGAGTGTGTAAAACTTTACTTCACGCACTAGTGCGTAAATAAAAAGTTCCAATATGTATGTAGTTATAGGTATCTAGTCTTACAAAAATATAGGTACCTAGAATACACGGATATTAAATCTAAGTTTTTTTCTTAAATCAGAGATTGACACCTATAGAATTCGATAAAGTAACCTAATAATTATTGGAAAATAATACGGTGCATATAGCCCAATCGAATTGGTTTTTTTTATTTACAAAAAGTTTAGCAGCATTTTTTCTTCGGAATTCGTTGAGGGGGGTCACTGGTAGTCTAAATTTGAAAAGTTGGGGTACCAGACTTGCTGCTGCATCCGTCATTTTGATTTAAAGGGTTATTTTTTGTCTCCTGAATAACTCGTTCATTTTCAATTTGACACGGAAAATAGTTGAAACAAAAGTTGTTTAACATTAAATTGTCTACAATTTTGGCTCCTATCAATTTTTTCATAGGATCGATTTTTTTCGATTCATACCCGAAAAGAGGGAGTGAAATTTGGTTATTGAATAACTCGTTCATTCCCAATTTTACGAGTAAAATTGTAGAAAACAAAGTTGCTTAAAATTAACTTTCCTACAATTTTAATCCTCCATCAATGTTTTAGTATCATCGATATTTTTCTATTTATCCCCAAGAAGAGTTGGGGGTGAATCTAAGTATTCTATTATCGCGTTTATTATTGATGTCATATCATTATTTTTTTGTTGCTGATTGTCGTTGTAAATTTGATGTACTGAAAATGTTATTTGGTACAATTATGATTCCGATTTATTCTAAAGTTCATATTTTTCGGACGCACGTTCACGGTAAAGGAAAAGAGGGGTGTAAATGATCAGTTCAACGAACAGTATAATTTTTACAATTGAAAAAGTGGATTTTATTTTCTTCTCAGTACACTTTTACAACTCTATAGAAATTTCAATTACGTCTGTTTGGAAACTTGGTCCGCTCTCACACGGAGCCGCGTTCTTTTACTGTATACCTGGTTGTGACCCTTTTGTATACAGGCAACGATTAAAGCAATTGAGTTGAATGTGTGTCCGTTATTCAGAGAGAGCGGAGTCCTTCTCGTTCAATTTCAAACAACTTTTCTCCTAAAATTGAAAGGAAACGTGATAATACAATGATAAAATTTTACCCCCCTCTTCTCAGGTATAAATCGAAAAATATCGATCCTACGAAAAAATTGGTGACAATTGACATTGTAGGAAATTTAATTTTAATCAACTTTGTTTTCTACAATTTCACTCGTAAAATTGGAAATAAACGAGTTATTCGATAACCAAAAATTCACCCTCTCTTTTCGGGTATAAATCGAAAGAGATCGATCCTATGAAAAAATTGATGAGAACCAAAATTGTAGATAATTTAATTTTAAACAACTTTTGTACTAATTATTTTCCATGTCAAATTTAGAATGACGAGTTTTTCAAGAGACAAGACAGACTTGGAAATAATGCCATTTAATGGTACACAGACGGCTCAAAAGCAATAGAAGGAACGGATAGAAGTGTTCGGGCCAGGAACCAAACATTCTGAAAGCTTGGGAAAAAACCCAAGTATCTTTCAAGCGGAAATCCACGCCATAAGAAAGAGCGCCCAGTTCAATGATAAAGGATACAGAAGACAAAGGATCATCATAATGTCGGATAGTCAAGCAGCCATTAAAGCACTGAGCTCTTGTGTAATCAGTTCCAAAATGGTGTGGGAATGCCTAGACAAACTCAATGAACTAGGCGAGAACAATATGGTCACCCTACTATGGATTCCAGGACAAACCGGAATAGAAGGAAATAAAATAGCAGATGAACTCGCAAAGAGGGGGACTGAAATACCTTTCTGGGGGCCTGAACCCTTTTGCGGAATCAGTCCCAATGTAATGTTGGAAGAAATAAGTAAAGCCGAGAAAAAAAGAGGATCTGACCATTGGAAGGATCTAGTAGGGCTTATACAATCAAAGACTCTTCTGGGTGACTACAACCTGTTGAGATGAAATGAATGCCTGAGTCAAAGTAAAACTGCGCTAAGAGTTTTAGCAGGGATCCTAAAGGGACATTGTCGCCTGAATGGGCACCTGAAAAATCTCAAAATAGTGGAGGAAGAAGAATGCAGATTTTTTGGAATGGAAGAAGAAACCTCCATCCACATACTTCCCAACTGCACAGCACTCCAGAATCCTAGACTCAGCACCTAGGTGATTACTGGATAGAAGAGGAATATTTACCTAAGTTGAAGCCTGCAGACATCCTAAAATTCCGCCGGGAAATAGGACTTAAGGAACTACTAGTTTCTGAGGCTCTCCTCAGAAACTGAGTAGAAGTAAGGGGGCACAATAGATCTTTTAGGTCTCAGTGAATGTCACCCCAAAATACATACATACATCCTAGCTTCTTGAATTTAGACTACCAGTGACCCCTTTTAACGAACTCCGAAGGAAATTTGCTGCTAAAAATGTTTGTAAATCTTGGCCCAGTTTTGAGCTAACTCGACTGGGCTAATAGGCATAAGTTGGCGGTGAGTGACTGATATTTCTTTGTGAATTGAATCTTACATTTAAAATTTAAATTGAGATCTTCCGACTATACCAAAAAGAAGTATTGAATATTTGTGATGTTATTTTAGATTATTATAATTATAAAGATGGATTCCCTGAGTAATATCCTTCACTCACTATTGGTAAATAAAATATTGAACTTCTGTATTTTGATAAAATTTCCACTAGTAGAAAAACTATTGTAATTCGTGTGTAAATGCCGATTTTCGACTCATGTGAGCCTGCGGTTCAACAATATTCACATTCGTCAAAAAAGGACCACTTCACACACTTGTTACATAAATAGCTATTTTCTACAGCTTATATTGAAATGTTATAGCAGCTCTTCTAAGTAGATAAAGTATCACTTCAACCACAAGGGTAGATAAATTAACACTTTAACATCAAGGGTGGATAAAATGTTTCAGCTTTTTTCATTCAATCTAATCTACAAATTCAAACATCTATTTTTGAAACACCACAACTTGTACTCGTTTGCTTAGAAACTTGCACCAAGGTACTGGATTGATTTTCAGGCCCACCAAGTATAAACTTGGATACAGCAATCTTATTGCACACTGACTGTTGAATGTAAGACTCTGCAACGGATGACGATTTCCATCCACCCAAGCGTTTAATTTTTACTATATCTGCACCAGAATTTGCCAACATGGTAGCTGAAGAACGACGGATACAATGCACCCTGTACATTTCTGAATTTGATAACTTCAGAAAATCCGCAATTCCATACTTATATAATGTTAATCCCCACCGGTTGAGTAGGGCATTTTTGCTGTCGGTAATTCACAAAAAACACGATGAGCTACGTTTTTGGGGCGCAAGCCAATAGTCGACTGAAAAACGGAGAAAAAGTCGCTTCCTTCTCGATTTTTTTTAGGTACAACCACCTGTGGTCTTCACAAAATGATAGAGTAGGTCCCTGGCCATCTGAAATGGGAATTACAACATTTTTTTAAATAGGGCCAACACTTTTTATTGCGAAATTTGTCAAAAATCTGTCAAAATTATGTTTCATTACCTTTTCACACATACCTCGCGATATCTCCGGAATTAAACAAGATACTGTTAATTGTGGACCTGTAAATTAATAAAAGCTACTAAACATTTTTAAAAAGTTATGGATTAGTTATTTCTTCAGTTTAGATTAACAATATAAAATTTTAATATTAAAATTATATTCATCGCAAGAATAGAGATATTTATGTTGATCATTATTTGACATTATTTAATAGGTACATCTGATAAAGGAAAAATAAAAATAACTAATTAAACTAAGTAACAAGAAACATATTTCAAAAGTCTTCATCTTTTAGTCTGGCAAAATTTCATAGGTTAGGCTGTCACAGCAGTTTGTATATTTGCAGTCACTGCAGCATTTTAACCCCTGTGAAATGCAGGTACAGTTATTATTGTTGCATCTTTTGTCTGAACATCGTTTAGACAAAATTGTTCTAACATCATCGGACACTGGTTCTTGGCATATTTTGAATGTGGCTATTGTACCAAATGTTGGATTGATACAGACACCTAAAATACTCTATCATTTTGTGAAGACCACATGTGGTTGTACCTTCAAAAAAAAAATTCAAACCTTTTTGCCCCTCTTTCAGTCCACTAATAACAATTACCAATAAGCTCACTCCACTTTTCTTGTTAGTAATACAAAACGACCTATCCTGTTCATTCTAGTATCAGATAATGAAAAGACTATCACCGATTTTCTGTCGTCCACATTAAATATATCTAACTTGTACAATTCATCGTACCTAGTCGCTCCATGTATACCAAAAATAGCAATAGCCTTCATAAACAAATAGACGTCATCGGTAGCTCCTTTCAGACATTTAATAAAATTATCTGACCCCAGAACTTTCGACTTTTTAGCTTTGTATCCTACACACAGGTTTTTCAGTAAGTTGGTTAACTTGCTGAATTTAGAAGTGTCACAATTTCCATTCACCAAGAACATACGCTTCAGCATCGAATAATACTACCATAATGACGATGCCTTCGCTTTTTTCGACTTCTCGAAAAAATACGCCCTAGAAACTTTTTTACTCACCCCATTGATATTCCTGATGCTTTTCCACTCTTTGAAAGACAGGTGTTCCTTCTCTCTATGTGGTGGTGATTGAACAATTGTTTTGTTATAAAATTGTTGTGGGAACCTTAGAATGCAATGCTATCTTTCAATTATTTACTTGAAAAAGGATGGAATTGGAATGAAATGGTAAAAACCGCATCTCAACGTCTATTTCCTAAGCGGGAATACGAAACAAAATAGGGCCCATTTGTTTTTCATGAACATTTAAATAGTTAGCGCTGCTTGAGATTCTATGCTTAGAAAATACACTTTCCTAAAATTTTGATGTTTGTGATTTAACGTAGGTACATTCCAATTTTACTCCCGATTAGTTTTATAACCTTGGCTTAAAAACAATCAATCTCCTTCACTAACCGAAATAATAAAGTTAATAAAAAAATAAAAATGTTTTGAAAGTATATTGCTTCATTTGGACACCAGTTATAAATGTTACATCCTACAGGGTGTTTCAAATTTCAGGGTAAAAACTGTAGTAATTGCGGGTTTTGTTAATTGAAAATATTCATCATATTTTAACTCAATAATTATACAGTGTGGAAACCACTTATGGAATAAAATTCTTTATGTCACTATTTTGGAAAATTATAAAAAATGCCCAGACACGTCATTTTTTGAATTGAGTTGTGCGTTATGTAAACATAAATTTAAATGTACAGGGTGATTCACGCAAGTATGCCATAGTCGGTGTAGTTTTTTTTAATGAAACACCCTGTATATTTGCATATTTTTGAAATACTCTTAATGAACCGATTCCAGCAAACTAAATATTAGCTAAATATGGATTTATCAAAAAGCTAAGCTAATTAATTATTAGACGTATTTGTATATTAAACAAAACCTGCTAGGCCCATGAATTTGATCATAAATACCTAAAAATTGCCTAAAAACTTCAATAATTAGACAAAATCGGTAAATAATGTGGATTGTTTTAAATCGGTAAATAATGTGGATTGTTTTCTATTCGGTCAGTTGTTGATGTGTTGACAGTTTATACTGAAAAAGTAAAATCTTTGTGAAACACTCTTTCTTTGTCGACATAACAATGAAATATATATTTAACTGAGACTCACCGAATTGAGATTTTAATGATGATCGGGTACGGGGATAACTGCAGAAGTCAAGTTGAAGTGGCAAATTGATTTAATCACAGGTATCCCGAATTGCCTAATATTTCACAAAGTACTGTGTCTAAAATTCATTCACAATTCAGAGAACTTGTACATGTCCAACCATTGAAAAGAAAACCACACTTCGTTGAAGATGATGTGAAAGTGGATATTTTGTTTAGTGTCGAAGAGAATCGAACTTCAAGTACACGTCAAATTGCCCGTGAAAATAATGTTAGTCATACAACTGTTTTAAGATGTCTTCATAAAAAAACTTCATCCCTACAAATTAACTTTTGTGCAGGAGTTAACAGAAGACGATCCAGATGGTAAAATGGATTTCTGCGAAAGATTGATGAATAAGCTGAACAGAAATGAGATAGCTCTTGGTACCATTCTTTTTTCTGACGAATCAACATTCACATTGAATGGAGAGGTAAACCGACAAAACTGTAGATATTGGTCAGCAGAGAATCCTAATTGGATGCGTGAGATACATACTACTCAGTACCCTCAAAAGGTGAACGTTTGAGCCGGTATCCTAGGCGACCATATTATTGGTCCTATATTTATAGATGGAAATTTGACAGCTGAAAAATATTTAAATATGCTTAGAAATGAAGTTATTCCTGCGTTGGGAAACTAATATACCAACGCAATAGATTGATGTTATGATTCCAGCAAGACGGGGCAACACCCCATTATGCTTTAATGGTAAGAACTTAGTTAGATGAAATCTTCCCCAATAAACGGATTGGACGAAGAGGCACTATTGAGTGGCCAGCTAGATCGCCAGACCTTACGCCGTTAGATTTTTTTCTGAGGGGTTTTCTCAAGAACAAAGTATATGCAACACAACCAACTAGCATTGTAGACCTCAAAGACAGGATAACTACAGAAATACGGAATATTTCACCTCAAACTTTAAACAAAGTTAAGGAGGAGTTCTATAGGAGACTGTGTTATTGCCAACAACTACGTGGAGGACATTTTGAGCATTTATTTTAATGTATTAAAATCAAATACATCAGGTATTTTATGTATCTGTTTAATAACTGTAAAAATAAAAATTTCACCCTGTATAATTCATAATTGACCATACATTATTCAGTTTGTTTGAATCGGTTCATTAAGAAGATTTCAAAAATATGCAAATATACAGGGTGTTTCATTAAAAAAAAACAACACCGGCTATGGCATACTTGCGTGAATCACCCTGTACATTTACATTTATGTTTACATAACGCACAACTCAATTCAAAAATTGACGTGTCTCGGCATTTTTTATAATTTTCTAAAATAATGACAAAGAATTTTTTTCCATAAGTGGTTTCCACACTGTATATGTACAAGTAACATTGAATTTTAGTAAGTTCCAAACGACCTCGTTGAAGTTCACTT
>CAJUYG010002234.1:4234-17190 GCA_910591675.1 Galerucella calmariensis | reverse complement strand
TTCTATTACATTACGTAGGAAGAAATGGGAAAAAAGGCAGGTCTGTGATTAATCATAATCAAAATATCACAATAATGAACCGTTTGAATGTTTTACAAACGTTAACCCTAATCTTTGACTTGATTTGATTGGTTGATGTTTACATTACGCGTCAGCGCAACCTATCAATCGGGAGCTCAAAATACTATGAAGACGTTACTTTCGTAGCGGCAATGTGTCTTACGTCTTTTCCTACTGTCACACTGACAGTTCTTGTCAGGTGTGTACTTTGTTGCTTACGGTCAATTATTATTTATTTGAAGTGAATATTAATCTTATTATTATATTTATCTAAATAATACAAAAATATGCCTAGATACACGAAAAAACATCAGCATTTTGAAAGTTCTGAAATATTTTTAGTTAGAAATAGATGCTGGTAATTATTGATTTCATAGCCTTTTCGAATTTGGCTGAATAGGATCCTGATGATTTTATTTATCAAATTTAAGGTTAGCTATATGTCAAAATAGCAGATAAAATAAACGACATTCCGAAAACCCGGATATACGTCACAATCGATGACGCACACCAAGAAGGGTATTATTTCAACTACATTTCCGTTCAAACCGGAAATGCATATCAACTTTGTTATTTTAAATAGAACACTCTGTATATTTTTATATTATCAAATTCCTTGTAAAATTCTGCATACAGTACAACTTTCTATTCATATTTGTATTGAATAATTGAGGCTTTGACCAAATAATATATCGTTTTTTTGTTCCAGAATAATGACGACCCATCCAGAGCAAATAAGTGCCAAACGCTTGAATTTGGAAAAAGCAACGAATTTCATGCGACAATTCCGAGACCCCCATTCCAGAGAACTGAAAAAATTGTCGGCAAATCAGTTTATGGAAGTTTGGAGTCACTATGATAAAGACGGTGAGCTCTGGAGTTATTCAAAAGTTTTGTGAATTGTGTATTCATTTTTAATAATAGTTCAATGATTTCAAACTTTGAGCCTAATTATTACTTCTGCCAAAGTTGGAACTTTCTGGTGTTAAAAAAAACTTCACCACGAAATTTCACAGCTACCATAATCCCCCAAAAAGGAAAAGTCACTTTCTGGCAACGTCGCAAATAATTCATTCATTCAATTATCAGAATGAATAAGAACAAATATAAAGCGTGAAGTTATAAGCGATGTTGATCAGATATTTGGTTAACTACGAAAATGGAAATAATTTGGTCTCTTGTTTATGAAGTCCAAGGTTTTGACTCTTGTTTCGACCAAAACACACACAGTCTACAAATACTCTTAGAGTGTCTTGAAAGATTGATATAATGGTGATGGAGATTGATAAATTGTAGGCCTATGGCGGCAAAGGCACAAGTTTGTCTGATGTGACTGGAGACACCAAACGGCACACAGAAAATGAAGCTTCCTAGAATACGATATAAAACAATCCAATCTGTTTAAGTTCTACATACATACATAAATTTTGTCACATTTGTCACTACTCCCAATTTGTTCAATTTTTGAGATTTAGATTGAATTTGCTATTTTCAATAAGTTTGGATACATTGTAAGCAGCCTTAAAGGAAATATATATATATATATATATCCATGTACAGGGTGTCCCAGGAGTTCGTACCAGAAACTTGTGAGGTGATAGAAAGGCTAAAAATAATGATGGTATTTCATATAAAATTTTTTCTTTACGCACTTCGTTAACGAACTATAGGGCTCTAAAGTTGGGAATGAAAAATGGTTTTTTATTTACATTTATCAAATGGCTGATTGGATATTGGTAATATTTTAACCGTTAATAAACACCATAATTGCACACTTTTTGGCGTGATATAAAAGTCTACAACATACTTGTGAGCTCAGGTACCGACCAAGTTAAATGGTGGATGCGCCATTTTTGGTAAGTGAAACTTTTTTCAGTTATAAATGCAACAATTGGCTTTTGTGAACATTTTCAGAGGTATCAAGTCCTCTTGTAACATCTCGATAACATTAACGGTTTAAGAGATACGGGCAATTTTATGTCGCACTGCACACCTATTGGCGCATTCACATTTATTTTGAATGTACGATTACAGGAAGCACCCTGTATTATTAGTAAATTATCAATAAATTGGTGCAGATGTCACAAGAGGACTTGATATCTCTAAAAATGTTCACAAAGGCCAATTACTGCATTTATAACTGAAAAAAGTTTTACTTACAAAAAAATGGCGCATTCACCATTCAACTTGGTCGGTAAAGTTTGTCAAGTTTATCTGAAGCTATACGGGATCGGTTAGAGGCGAGGAAAAACATGGCGCCTATCTGTAAAACGTACAAATGGCGTACGGTACCTATTTTACCAAGTAAAACTGAAAATAAAAAGGTAACTGACAATTCCAACGCCACTGGATGAATCAATATCAGTCAACTGACGAAGTGAGAGGGAAGATCTCACGCATGCGCTTGCCAATAAGAAGTCAGCTGGTCGATACAAATCACCAATTACAAATTCGGAGGGTGTGGTCATTATGGTTTTCGTACAACGCTGCCAGAGCTTCAAAAAACCCATAACGTATTTGGAAAAGTGTTCATCTTCAAATATTCATAAATTGAGAAAATAATGTCAATAGAATAAATCCAAGGTAACAAGTACATTATAAAATTAACGTTTAATCATATTTTTAATATTGTTGATAATAAAAAGACCCTTTTCTAATTATTATCACTACATAGTAAGCACTTCAGTTTTTTCATAGTTAAATGTGGCAATGTCGAATGTTTTCGACTGCATTCCTTTCACGGTTTCAGATAAACTTGCCAAAGTATACCTGAGTTCACAATTATGTTGTAGACTTGTATATCACGCTAAAAGTGTGCAATTATGGTGTTTATTAACGGTTAAAATATTACCAATTTCCAATAAGCCATTTGATAGATGTAAATAAAAAAAAATTTCATTCCCAACTTTAGAGCATATAGTTCGTTAACGAAGTGCGTAAAGAAAAAATTTTATACGAAATACCATCATTATTTTTAGTCTTTCTATCACCTCCCAAGTTTTTGGTATGAGCTCCTGGGACACCCTGTATAAAGTTTAAAAGAATGATATAATTTTTAGGGAAGGTATTACAAAGTATATTCAGCATTTAAATTCACTATTTTTATTTTTATAAATAGGAAATACTTATTCTCAAGCCTGATTCAGTATCTTAGGTATCATTTATGATATTGTCAATCGAATTTGGATCGTATTAATTATTGATATAGATAGACAAATTAAATTGTTTTATTTCATCAAATCAGTATGGATCTTGATCAAGTGAAAGCGTCATCAATTCAAATTTTTAAAATATATTTACATCTAACGACTAGCCAAAAGGTTAAAATATCTCTCAGAAAACTGTTTCTGCAGTCGTAAATTCCACGTGTTTCACGTTTTTTTTTGTAGGTCTTTTTCCCTAAAAGTGCTATGAGGCGTATTTTCAAGACGTGAATAAAATCTAATTCATATTCAAGGCGGGATCTATTTTATGGGCGTAAGAATTTCAAGCCAAGGGAAAAAATAAAAATGAGTTTACGTTCTCAATTTTCTGTACTCAACTTGTTCAGTTGTAATAATTGACGTTATTTTTTTAGGTAATGGTTACATCGAGGGCGTAGAATTAGATGGATTTTTGCGTGAGTTCGTATCGAGTGCCAACGTTTCAGATGTAGGACCTGAAGTAAGTTTTTTTATAACTACGAGGGACAGTTCGATAATATTAGCTTATGAAAAAATGTATTTATCGCAAACCGTCAGTAAGGCCGTCAATTATCAGATTGACTTCCGGAAGTAAACAAACAGTTTCTGCCCTTTTTGCGGCAGGTAAAGTATTTTTAGTTTGACTTTACTCGAAAATCATCATCTGTCATTGTCACACTTCTCCCTATTACGGCTCGATAATAGTTTTTTTGTGATTTATTTATAACAAATTTTTTATGGGAGTCCTTTGACTTCAGGAATTAACTTTTATAATGCTTCAGGGTGTACCTTCAATTTGTGGTGAACAGGTTTTTTTAGGGTCAAAATTGAATATTACATAATAGTACGAGGTAGGAAGGATACGTTAGTATTTTTTTAGTTTTTCGCACAATACGTTTAAATACAACTGCTCTTATCAATTATCATCTACTAGTAGACTTTTTAATAAGCTACGTCATTTATTTTGTCTTTGGGAGTCATTGAGGAGAGGCAACCTCAAAAGGTGTTGAAAATATCAAAACGTCTAACACTGTACCTTCATATCTTCTGTAAGTTCCTTATTCTTTTTTTCTCTTATTCTTTTGAGAATCAAACCACAATAATGTTTTTTATTTTTTATTTCGACGTTTCGGCAGCGTTCCATAAAAAATACATCGCAGATAGGGAGCTTTAAGTCAGGTATTTGTAAACATGCTTGGGAAGAGGGGCATAAAATTCAATGGGATTCGACAAAAATAATATTGAAAGAGCCCAATAATAAAAGACGAAAAATCAAAGAAAGTGCTTTGATACAACTAAATGCAGATAAATGTGTTGCTAGGTTTTCAGCCGAATGTAGTCAAATTTGGTTACCAATGTTAGAAAGAGAAATTTCCAATAATCAATTACCTGCGTTATCAGGATAGCATCATAAGTTTTTATCCAGGTTTTCTTATGATTTATCATTGGAATAGTTGTTAATCGATACACACTTCAATACACAAAATCACCAAACTGAGTTATACATGTTTTGAAAACAAAAATGATCATACACAAAAAAGTAACAACAAACGCGTTTTATTAACAACATTTCCAAAATAAGCTAAAAAAAGCGCTATCCCAATAAAAACCGTTCCTGGAACGTGCACTTCACTGGATTCCATTTCTAGTAGACTATCATATCGTTAGAATGTCATAAAATAAAATATTTTATTTCACATTTTACCAGAGGTGTGATCTACTATGAATGGACCTTAATAAAATTTGACAACAAAGTTTTGTAGTCAACTTCAATATATTATTGATTGTCTGGTTGTCATATTTTTTGGTTGTGTCAGATAGGGACCAAAAACTGTACCTTCAATTTAAATATAACAAATAATAAGTAAATTTGGAAACAAAAGGGATATTTGCTGTTCACTTTGTCATACTACTACTACTACTAAATGTACAGGCGAGCCTTGTCCTGGACAACTCAAGCCAAGGTTCCGACACTGAGGCCACGGGCGGGCCCATTGTGCCAATCCTGCTACCTAGTCATCCATGAAGCCGAGCCCTTCAATAAAGGCCACAGCCTTTTTCAGTGGATGCCTGCTTGTGTCTCCAGGAGCCATGACAGTGACTCCGAAGATTCGCCTGCGTAATACAGCCCAGTGTGGACACTCTAAGAGAACATGAACTGACGTTTCATCAGTCATGCCGCAACCCCTACATAGGGAACTTTCCTCTACTCCTAGATTGTAGAGGTGCTTCCTCATACAGCAGTGCCCTGTTAGGAGTCCTGCTATCTTCCTTAGCCTACTCCTTGGTAATTCAGTGGCTGCCCTGGCGTGTCCATCCCTCCAGTAGAAGTTTGGATTGTCTAGGACCCTGCAGAGCATTCCAATGAGCGATGTGCTGATTCCTCAGCCACTTCTTCGTCTCCTTGCGTATTCTTTGTTTTGTTAGGCCCAGGGTCGGGCCCGGGCCGCAGAAAGGAGCTGCCGCCCCTTCCGCAGTCAGTGCATCCGCCATCTCGTTGCCTTCAAAACCAGAGTGGGCTGGAATCCAGTCTAGCCGCACCACGTTCCGCCTTGCAAGATTAGCAAGTAGTTCTCGACATTCGTTACCAAGTCCTGAGTTGCTGGTATACCCACTCAGGGCTTTAATTGCTGCACTTTGTCATCATGAAATGCAATGGAATATGCCCCAGTTTCTTATATTCCGAATACTGAACAGTTGGCGATAAAATTTTGTATGCACCACGTCAGTAAAGTGTCTTTATCGGACTCGCCTGTTATTCGCCTCGCTCACTTCTCTCGCTCGTCTCATAATTTCAGACTCGTCCGATAAAGAATCACTTTACTGCCTTGGTACATAAATATCTATTACAAAACATTTCCAACTTTCAAGTAAAATTAAAATTTTGTGTTTTCCAGGTAGTTTCAGATGAAATGTTGGTAGAACTGAAATCGTGCTTCATGGAAGCATACGACGATAATCAGGATGGAAAAATTGATATAAGAGAGGTAAGATCTATTTTTGTAAAGCGGAATTGCTTAAGTTTATTTTCATTTATTTTACCCACAGATTTTATTATATTTACCCTATAAAAATGTTCCAATATTTTTCAGCTCGCTCAACTATTACCGATGGAAGAAAATTTTCTGCTTTTGTTTAGATTCGACAATCCCTTGGAGTCGAGCGTCGAATTTATGAAGGTGAGTTAATATATTTCATGTCAAAAGTCGTTGTAAACACCGTATTTCTTTTAGCGAAGGCTTTTATATATACTTCACACACATAATATATCTCTCTCATGAAATTTTAAATTATTTTTTGGACATCAAAAGGTAAACAAATAGGATTTTATTTAATAAAGATTTTTGAAGTCTTCTCCACATAACAATATGAATTTTAATGAAATTGCTCGACTTTTCCTTGGCTTAGTAATATGAGAATTATAGTTTCAGAAAGGTTTTAAGAATATAATAAAACCTCATATCAACATACATTTATTGAATACGATAAACCTCGCAAAATGAATGAAAAATACACTTTAGAGGTAATGGACTGAAGTTCTTAAATATTAATTCTGTTTAGCTTCTTTTATAACCTATGTTTCAAGTGATGGTACCAAAGTCTTGGGAAATCATGAAGAAGCTAGGAATAATAATATAACAATATTTCCCTCACTATCTGATTAACTGACTTTAGAGAATTATTGTAACCACTTTTTCTTCGTCTTTTAATAAAGGTTTCTTTCATTATGACATTTACGCATGCGCATTTAATTTCTTTTATTAAAAGATCTTTATCTGTATCTGTATTTAAATGAAATACAGGATAACTAAACTTTAATTAAATGATCGTTAATTTTGACGTTTTTAACAAATAAATTGGGAAAAGAGAAAATACTTTCCGAAATTGACAGCGACAATTGAATTTGATCTTACATTATTGATTTGAGTTGTGTTTGCGTTTCCAGTCTGTAGGTATTTAATAGAAAAAAAATGTTCGAAGAACCTAAAAGGTTGCGATTTGAATATGAGACGATGTAATTACATTAAGGGAAGTGGAACGTAACTCACGTTCCGAACCGAAAGAGAAGAAAATCATTTAAATCAGTTACAATAATTATATTTTACATACCTTCACTTTTAGCCTTTATTACAGGCTCCTTCAATTAACGAGACGTTTATTTCTGTGTTGCAATAACTCTCTATTATGTAAGTAAAGTCAAATTTATGAAAAGGATTTAGGTGGAGTGTCCTTTCCAACTGTGGTAAAATGAGTTAAGTGTCATAAAAATTCTATTCATTTGAAGTTCTATTAATTATTTGTCTTGTTTTTGATTGTATGGTATCCCTGCAACCAGGGAAACTTTGCTCTTCCTTTTACCAGCCAGATGTGTTGCGTTATAGCAGTATTAAACTATTACCATTGACATATATCGATAACACGCTTTACAGGAAACTGTAAGTAAAGTAGATAGGATAAACTAGTTTGGTTTGTGACTTTCAAGGCATTTACATGCAAAATGTCGTGTGAGCATGGTGTGAACCAGTGGTGATCAGGAAAAGGGGCTTAGTTTTTAATACACTTGGGTTATTGGAGTTAGTGGAAAAAGGAAAAGACATTATTGAATGATGTTACGACTTATTTCATATTAAATTAAAGCGACGGGCGATATGTACCGGGTGGTCCAAAAAGCCGATCTCTCGGCTATATATCAGAAACTATTCATGCTATGACTTCGGGAAAAAAAATTCCTCCGGAAAAGTGGAGAGGAGAAATTGATGGAAATTATTTTCAAGTTTTTAGGTTAACCGCTAGGGGGCGTAACCTGTGAAGAAAATTTTAAAAACCAGTTTTTTGTGAAATATGCCCAATTATACTCAGTATTAAATGAGTAAACTGAAAAAAGGCCTGAATTTCGCACAAGTTTGTTTATTTTTTTTTATTCTATTTATCCAAATGAAGGGAGGGGGAGCGTGGGAAAGTGTTTGTGGGTAAATACCTTTAACTTTGGTTTGAATCAACCGATTTTAACGAAACTAGTGTCAATAGAAAGAAAATAGATTAATTAATTACATCTTCTATGAAACAATGGCATTTAGTTTTAATTGTCATAGGTAGAGGGTACTTTCGAATGAAACAAAAAATTTGTTTTCTTAAAAAATATTCAACGGAAACACCTAATTATTGTGAATTATAATGGAACTGGATTAAATTCTCAACAAAACGGCGCAAACCGCATGTTGATAGCTTTTGTCGAATTAGAGATATAAATAAAAACGCATAAACATAAGTGAGTATAGTATTGACACCCTGTATTATAACTCAAAATTAAATATTGGAAAGGAAGATCATACAGATATCTTAATCATTGGAACCTGATGTCCAATTATATGTTCAAATTGTTTTTCATCGTTTTCCACACAAAAAAGTAATGTAGCACACTTTGACATATCTGTTGCTTGAATTTCAGTTGTTGATATACTATTTATAGCCTTTCTAATGCGTTGTTGCATGTCGCCTCGCGTGGTTGGTGAGTTTGGTACGCTAAATCTTTAAATCTTCCACACAGATAAAAGTCCAGACATGTTAAGTCTGGAGATCTAGCTGGCCCTGAAAATATACTTACCCTTCCAATCCATCCATTTGGATAGATTACATTCAAATATCATACCTCATGTTTGTAAGGAAATATCTTTCAATAAAACAGACAACTAATTATCCAGAAAATCCAAATATGTATCACCATTTGAAGTTCCAAGAAATACGAACCTGCGATCTTTCCGTCAACTATACCACATCAAACATTAGGATTCCATCTTCCTTGAAGCTGCACTTCCTCTACCCAGTGCGGATTTTCTTCAGACCAATAATGCTTATTATGCAAATTAACACCACCCGCACTATTAAGCGTAGCCTCGTCTGCCTACAAAATTTCTGACATGATATGCGGTTGTTCTTCTAGCAGAATAAACAATTGCAGTAATCTGAGATTGAAGCAGCATTTAATTGGACATTAAGTCTTAATGATCGAAATTCATGTATGATCTTCCTTTTACATATTTAATTTTAAGTTATAATACAGAGTAAGTCAATACTATACTTACTTATGTTTATTCGTTTTTATTTATATCTTGACTTCGACAATAGCTATCAACATGCGGTTTGTGCTATTTTGTTGAGAATTTAATCCAGTTCCATTACAATTCACAATAATCAGTTAATCCCATTGAACATTCTCAAGAAAAACAAATTTAAATGTTTTTCATTCGAAAGTACCCTTTACCTATGACAATTAAAACTAAATGCCATTGCTTTATAGTAAATGTAATTGATCCATCGACACTCTTTCTATTGACACTAATTTCCTTAAAATCGGTTGATTCAAACCAAAGTTATAGGTATTTATCCCCAAACATTTTCCCACTTTCCCCCACTCTGTATTTGGGAGAATAGAATGAAAAATACTTGAACAAATTTGTGCGAAATTTAGGCCTTTTTATAGTTTACTTATTTAACACTGGGTATAATTGGGCATATTTCACAAAAAACTGGTTTTAAAATTTTCTTTACAGGTTACGCCCCCTAGCGGTTGACCTAGAAACTTGAAAATAATTTCCAGTAATTTCTCTTGTCCACTTTTCCGGAGGAATTTTTTTTCCCGAAGTCATAACATGAATAGTTTCTGATATATAGCCGAGAGATCCGCTTATTGGACCACCCGGTACATATTTTAGAGCTAAAATCAATTAAACCAACTATCAAATCCAAATTCAAATTTTTAATAATAAAAATTATCAAAAAATAAATTTATTTTCGGTTTTTTTAACCCAAATCTTTCGATAACAGGCATATCATCGTACTTTACAAAGGCCTCCGTGCTGCGTGCCCTACTGCGTTACTAGAGATCGAAAGTAAATTGATTTGCAAAGTGCTTCCGTCTGAGTCATTGTGAGTTCTGGCAAAAGCAGAGCATGTGAGTAGGTGTTTCATTATAAAGTTCACGAGTCCACATGTTCTGCATTTCGTGTCCATTTCGTGCACATCTTTCCTCGGGGTTCAGTGTCCATGCAGCCAGGTCGGTAACTGTCTTCAAATGTCTCTCAGCCAGTTTTAATGGCCTGGTTCCTTCTGTGCCTTGTTTAGTAAATTCCTTGTATGAAAGTGTCCTTGTGTCAACCTACATTTGAGTTGGTGTTCCCTATCTAGACAGTTCCGATGTTTTCTCTTGCTTTGACTATTATTGAACCGAATTTTAACTTAAAGGAGGTTTTTCGGCTCAAAGTCTGAAATTGAAATTCTATAAACACCATAAATGCAGGTGGTGGTACTGGTGAAAGTCTGCTTCATCGTTGTGAACTCAGAAATGGACTAAGTTCAATGGCGGATGATGCAATTGTTTTTCATATTTAGTGACCAATTCTCCTCAAATGCTTGAAAATATGGACTTTTGTGAAATTAGCGGTTCAATATTCAATTGTATGTCGCGTCTCACAGTGATTTTTCGTTTCTCTCCCTCTTAAGTGTAGAGTAGACTGACTTTCAATTTCCAGCTTTATATGCTAATAGGTCGTTAAAGAAAGGAGTAATATTACTGGTAAACTCCTTCTAGTCAATGTGGAGGAAAAGATCATTCTGATGGCAAACGCTGCTCAATTGCGTGCATATTTCGTGTATTTAATACTGGAAATCAAGCATTTTGGCCCCCAGTTTTTACCTCCAGCATGGATCTACTTTAAATTTTCACATAAGGTAGGAAATAGAACAAGGATTATTTTCTATATCATGCCGCTTTATGATAAAACCTTGGGTGTGGTTGCCACCCCATCGATGATAAAATAATTCCAAGAAACCATTTTTTTTACATTCTTTTCGTGAAATTGTTACTCTTGGCTGAAATTTACAGTTTTCCTAGGGTTTTTCTGCGAATAACTTGAAAAATATGCATATATAAAAAAAAGGCGCCAGGCAAAATTGTAGCTTTCAAAATATAAAACAAAATTCTTTTTTTTTATTTTTTTGTCAAATGCATAATTTGGAAGATTCGAGGTTAAATAACGAGAAAAACCATCCCTTAACCACTCCCCTAATTGAAATTGATCTCCACCCTTCTGTGATTCTCTTTATATTCATATTATCAATATATAAAAGAGGCGTGATCAATTTAAAATGCCTAATTGTAGAAAAAATAGAGTTTAAAGAAAAAATCATTTATCGCAATTTTCTATTTTTGACCTTTTCCTTCAGAATATCTTTTTTCAATGACCAACATTCCCTTGTGCATAGATTTTCTGGACCGTAAATATTTGGAGAGATATAGCCGTTTAAAAACACCACTTTATTCGAGTCCTTTCAACTCACCCCATTTAAATACTAAGGAATCTTAATACTTTTCGGGTTATTCGGGGTTGAAAGTAACAGTTTTTGGACGGAAAAATCGACGTTTTTAAACGTTTTTTTTGCAAAAAATGCTTTTATAAAAAAAACTGTTGTAAGGAAAATTGAAGTGTTTTAAGAAACAAATAATTTACTTGTGTATAGATTTTCTGGACAGTAAATATTTAGCGAGATATAGCCATTAGAATCTCCGGGGATGGGTAATTTGGTCCCCGCTACCTGTGTTAATCCTTTGGTAGCCAGGCACTTCGATAATCCGGCTGGTAATTTCGCCCCCAAACTAAAATATAATTATTTCTGCTTCTTGGAAATTTTTAGGAATAACAGGTGTTTAGACGGATATAAAAAAACCCTTATATTATTATAATTTGCAATCATTTGAATTATTACTTAGTTTGAGTACGTGTGAATTGTTGTGAGAAAGCAAATTATGAAGGTGAAAATTATTAAAAGTAATCGTGTTAAGGATTTACTTGTAGTTAACGGTTACAAGTTTAATTTCCACAAAAAACTGAAAACTTCAGAAGAAACTTGTTGGAAATGTACCAACAGAAAATGTAAGGCCTGTATCTATACATTAGGTGTATCAAGTGCAATATTCGTGACTAAAACTTCATCCGAACACTGTCATTTTGCGGATATTTCAACGTTAAATAGGCAAACAGTTTCTGCAGTTTGCAAGAGAAAAGCTGTTGACGATATTTCTGAAAAACCGTCAATAATTATACGTATGGCATTGAAAGAAAATTTACCAGCGACACTAACAACCAGGGACGTCGAGTACGTTAGGAAGAATATGTATAATAGTCGACGTAAGTTTATACGCAGCGCTTCCGAAAAATATTAACGATGTACATGAAATTTTGAATTCGATTGACGTAAAAACTTCGCGTGATGAACAATTCCTTTTTATTAATTGTGTGTTAAATAATATCATTGTGTTTACGTGTTTTTCAAATCTTGAAGCTCTGGGGAAAACGCAACGAATCTACGTCGACGGTACATTTGATTATTGTGCCAAATATTTCACACAAATGTTTACACTTCACGGTTTTTTACACGGACATTACATACCTTTAATGGTATGCCTTCTACCCAATAAAAAATCGGAAACATACGAAAGACTGTTCCTTTTGGTTCAAGATAAGTGCTCCAAAACTAATATTAACTTCGATTTTAAGGAAATAGTGTGTGATTTTGAAATGGCCATACATAAAGCCGTTCGAAAAGTTTGGCCTTCCACCCAAATCATCGGATGCAGATTTCATCTCGCCCAGGCATGGTTCCGGAAAATTAAAACTATCGGTCTAGTTGTGGAATATAACGATTCGAGCTGTGATA
>CAJUYG010002233.1:26415-45968 GCA_910591675.1 Galerucella calmariensis | reverse complement strand
AGTTCGTATGTTTTTTTGCAATTTTAGGACCAATCATTACAATTAGTATTTCAAATGTAGTTGTATCTATTCGAGAGAAGTTATTGAACAACATGTTGTCCTCCATTCTTAATTCTGGTAAAAATTGTCGTTCTCTGTTAGCGTATATACGTCTTTGCCACCACCTTCGCTTTTTACGGCCTCTTCGTGATACTTTTATTTTCATAAATAAGAACGCACACCAGGCGAGTAGAGCTTCTTCTTCGTCGCTCATAGCACCGACTAAACGAACACTGGAATAACACCGGGGAAACTAGGTAGGTCGATGTTGGCGAACAGTTTGCCGAAAATGTTTTCTCTCCACGGAAACAAGTTTGCCAACAGCTGCCTAACTGTTGTTCAACTGTTGCACAACAATGTTCGCTTGGTCTGTTCCCACCTTTAGAAAGGTTTCGAGTAAATTTACTCAAGGGGCTTACTTACTTAAGGCTTACCTACTTTTAAAATTATAACAGATTGCAACTCAATTAAGCCAGCTCTAAATTAAAAAGAAATCAACCGACGAATAAATGATGAGCATTAATTTTGCATGACTATGATTATGTGCTAGAACACCGTGAAGGCAATCGAATGAAACACGTTGATGCCCTTAGCAGGGCAAACAGTGTCTTAATTCTAAGAGAAAACACTTTTGAACAAAATCTTTCAATTGCAAAAAATTTAGACCGCGAAATTAGGTATATTAAAGACAAACTTTTAGTAGCAGAAGATGAAAATTTTGAATTACGTTATGGCCTTGTTTATAAGAAAATGAATAATAAATATAAAACACTATTTTATGTACCCAATTCAATGGAAGTATAATATTTTATATAAGTAATATAAGTAATTGATGGCTTTACTAAATTTGTTAAATTCCATGATGTAGAAAGTACAAAAACCATTGAAGTCATTAATAAATTGAAAGACTATTTTCAAAATTACAGTCGCCCAATTAGAATAGTTTCTGATAGAGGCACTGCATTCACATCTAACGAATTTGAGGACTTTTTGAGGGAAAACAATATAATTCATATCAAAATCTAGTTCCCTAGTTCCCCCAAATCTAATGGTCAAATTGAACGTATTAATAAAGACTTAACACCCATGTTAGCCAAGTTGCCAGATGTGAAAAATAAATGGACCAAATATCTACCTGATGTTGAATTTGCTATCAACAATTCATTCAATCGCTCAATAGGTACCACCCCTTCTATTTTACTATTTGGTATGAATCAAAAAGATCAAAATGACTATCTCAGAGACTACTCAACTTTAGGAAATGAAGAGCATAGATATTTAGACAAAATCAGAGAGAAAGCACAAGAACAAAAAATGTCAAAGTCCAAAATTATAATAAAGACTACTTTGATAAAAAACATTTTACTCCATACCAATACAAAACCGGTGATTATGTCATGATTCAGAACGTTGATGTTACACCTAGTGTTAATAAAAAGTTAATCCCAAAATATAGAGGCCCTTATGAGGTGAAGGAAGTTCTGGGTAATGATAGATATTTAATAACTGATGTTGAAAACTTTCAATTAAGCCAGAGACCTTTTGAGGGTGTTTCAAGCCCAGATAACATAAAGTTATGGTTAAATTGGTATTATATTTATGTATATAGAACCTGCTAAACGGTTACATTTGTAGTTCACGTTAGCAGTTTTTATTTCAACTCTATTATCGATGTCTATCAACTTATTATGTTGCATATTATGTACTCATCCCTGTGCTATATAGAAACTATACTATTCAGGGAAATATCTTTGTCAAGTTACTGTCTGTTATGGTGTTATATTACACATTAATTAGTGTACTCCGTGGATTTATCATCGATAATTATTATGTTCATTTAAATTTATGTTATTATGATAATTTCAAACTTATGTTATTATGTTACTTGAACTTATGTTATTATGTTACACTTGAACGAATGTCATTATGTTAAACTTGAAGTTAGGTTATGTTAAAGTTTCAGAGATCGGGACGATCCAATATCAGGTTAGGCCGAGATGGTAGAATATTATTAATTATTTTTAATTTCGCGCGACTGGTGTAGTGTGGATGTGACAATGTTGCGTTTCGTGCCAAGAAGAAAGAAGAGGAGTGACAGTAGGCTCCATTCTTTTGTGGCGCGAAGTGTGGAAGAGCCGTTGGATCGGCATGTAGTTTTTTAGGGTTTTGTAGCCGGTTATGACTTATGTTTTATGTTTGTTTACGTGTGAAAAGAAATAAAAGATATAATAAAATTGCTACATGTATGATTTTTACTTTGTCTCTTGTGTCGGAAATTATTACTGAATTACTTGAAGCTTAGGAAAGAATAACTTGTGCTGTTCGGGGATGTCACTCAGGGACAGGAGAAGGTATATCTATGTTTGGATTCCCAAAAGACCCTGTTAGGTGAGACTTTAAGTTTCTTTTGCTAATTTAGGTATAAGTTTAAAATAATACTCGAATGAATATTTGACATCACATTGAATAGAATTTTCACGAAGTGAACAGCTTTTGTGATAGGTTAATAACAATTATTGACCTAACAATAAACATATTATATTAGCAAATAATACACCAGCAAATATATTGTTTGTGTATTATTTGATATTAGCATGTACTTATTATTGTCTTGAAATGTTTTTTTTTCCATTTTGGGAGCCGTTCAGATGCCGGGAGCACTGCAGCCTATTGGCTTATTGTACTCTGCTCCCATATTTAGTCCACCCATCCAGTTATCCCCGTACCTTCGAGTAGACGGTATAGGTCCATTGGATGTGTGCCATATACTTCAGGTGGCACATTGGCCTCTCCGAAGATTGCCCGTCTTCTCGAGTGCAGTGCCTCACAGTCAGACAAGATATGGGTCACGGTCTCGATCTCCATGCCACATAGTCTGCAGCTGAGGTCCCCGTTATATAACCCTATTTTATGCAGGTGATCTTTTAACGGGGTATGACCCGTTAGATAACCTGTAATAATTCTTAGCTTATTCCTGCTGATATTCAGTAGTTCTTTGGCCCGTTTTGCACATGTGTCACCTATGAAGGTTTTGCTGTGTACCTGTTTCGGAGTGTTCCTCCAATGAAGTCTATGTTGGCTTTGTACCCATTTTTGTATTTGCGCTCGGACTACCTTTTTTGTGGTCCCAAGAGCTGGTTCTGGTCCAACATATGCTGTTGCTGAACCTCTTTTTGCGAGTTCATCAGCTTGTTCATTTCCAGAAATACCATTATGTCCCGGCACCCACACCAATCTTACTTTAATGTGGTCTGCTAGTTCATTTAGTTCTTTCTGACATTCTTCTACTAGTCTGGATGTTACCTTGCGGCTATTTAAAGCCGCAAGGACTGCCTGGCTATCAGTTAGTATGTTTATCTTATGAGTGTCAGTCCTATATTTGTTAATTCTGACACATTCTAGGATGGCATAGATCTCTGCCTGAAATACAGAGGTATGTTTGCCTAGTGAGAAAGAGCCTTTTGTGTTTCTCTTTTCACTGTACACTCCTGCTCCTGTTTCTTCCCCTGTCTGTGATCCGTCTGTGTACCAGGTCTCTCCTCGGGGAAATTTCAGTCTGCTTGGGTCTTGCCAGTCCTTTCTGTGAGGTATTTCTACCTCATATTTAGGGCTTGGGAGAAGTTTAGTGGCCATATAGTCTGTTTTCATATCTAAAATGGCTTCACTTATGATGTCTTTAACAGATGTGTGTCCTGTTCTAACTATTTTGTTGCTCAGATTATCTTGCTGCCTAAATAGTCCCATCCTTCCCCCATTATCACGAGGTGTAGTGGAGGAAGGTGGAATAAGGCTTCTAGTGCTGCCGTTGGCGTGCTTCTCATGCATCCTGCAATGCTGAGACATGCAAGTATTTGCACCTTGCCTAGTCTCGTCATTGCATTCTTTTGTGTCGTCTTTGTCCACCAGACCAAAGATGCATTGGAATGTTTTAGATCCATTCGCTTTTTGGTGTTCAAATCGTTCGGACGCTCGGTATATACACCCATACGTTAGTGCGGCAAGATTGTGGTTTTCTTAGCTCCCCTTTTAACGGTACAGAAAATTATTGGGTGAGTAAATAAAAAAGTTTTATACCTTGTAGATATTGGCAAAATATATTCACGTAGTTGACAAAACATGAAAAAGCAGAACCGGATTATTCATTGAGAGACATGATAAGAAATATACAACAGGAACTGACAGAAATTAGAAGTGGATCTCGTTCACGATCTCACTTTAGAAGAAGTTTTTACCGAGGGGAATGTTTTCATAGTAGGTTAAACTCTGCCTACAACACATCATCTTCTTATCGTAAACGTTCATGGTTACGCTCTTGTATCAGTCGCAGTCGATCACCAAGCGTATCGAGGCGACGTAGAGAGAGACAAAGGCATTCAGAGCTACACAGAGACTCGCCCGCCGAAATTCGGGGTCAGATTATGCCAGGTGGCCGTTCCCCGCGCGGGGCGGAATCTCGAGTACAGACAGAGGCGGACTCGGAAGCATTGGCAGCAAATAACAGGGAAGATGTTTTAGTGTTGGACGAGGGCGATTGAATGCCGTTATCGAATGATACTTTACATATTCCCGGCGCAGATCCAGGAAAGGTTTCTTTGTCCGGGTTTGAACTGCACGATGCATTAGCCTCTAGGTGGACCCACATCCTAGCAAACGAGATACCCAGTGAGGAATCTACCACACTCAAAGAAATGCACGTCGTGTCCTCAAATTGCGGGTTATTATCCCCTCCCAAAATAAACCCAGAAGTGAAAGCTATCCTTTCAATAACCCACTTGACTAGAGATTCATTCATTCCAATAAAACATTGGTAACGGATTATCTGCCATGGGTAAGGCGCTCAATGTTATTCTGGAAGAAGAAAATAACATTTCAAAAGACACTTGTCGCAATCACGACTATGTAAACAGATGTATGTGAAGGACCAACAGCTCCTCTTCCAATAATACGTTATGAGAACAAATTGTTGGCAAATACATATGAATATGATTACTCAAAACCAACGTAGTACATCATTATCATATATTAAAAGTCATTCTGACATTCAACCACTCAACAAACTATATACATAAATGGCGTTGCTAACCAGTCAACGCATGTGATTTATATAAATAAGTCTATAAGATATTATACATATTATTCATACTACGACAAATCACCCATTTATTAGTGTTAGCACAAAGCACATAAACATTAGTACCCAGTTGATGATTTTATTTACTATGAAATATCAACATACTGGGG
The DNA here is from genome assembly GCA_910591675.1 of Galerucella calmariensis. Classification (NCBI taxonomy): domain Eukaryota; kingdom Metazoa; phylum Arthropoda; class Insecta; order Coleoptera; family Chrysomelidae; genus Galerucella; species Galerucella calmariensis. The sequence continues at coordinate 40,688 of CAJUYG010002233.1, read as the reverse complement.
GCTCAACAAAGAAAACAATTATAAATGATAAATTAATAATGTGATATTTTGGATAACCGAATAAATTGCAGCAAATTTAATTAAATATACTAATTTAACAAATAATGCATACTCAAGGCTAAACAAATAATATATGTATATTGAAGTGGACTGTATTTCAATGGGAAGTAATGTAAGGTAATGTTAATTAATGGATTCACTCATAAAGGGAGAACCAAAATAAAAAAAAAATCGGCACCAGCCGAGGATGACAAACTTGGAAGTATACTGTTTTCTGAGGTGTTGCCTTTTAGCATCCACAGTAGCCATTGGTCACCATGCAGAATATTCATTAAACCACCAAATAATCAACACTGCGGCAGGCAATGATCATTAATAATTACACCAGAATGGGTAAATGAATGAACAGGGTAAATTATAACAAAGAACTTTATATATCTGTATTAATTTCATCAGGTGCATGTAAATTGTCACTAATGGGAAGAGGCGCTATTTTTACTATAGGCCTTACATAAGTGCCAGAAGACGTTCGAACCTGGACAGCACGAATCTTTCCATCCTTCCCAGTTATAATATCCGTTATTCGTGCTAATGGCCATTTAAAAGGTGGCGAGTCATCATCTTTGACTAACACCATTTCGTTTACTTTGAGATCTTTACACAAGACTTGCCATTTTGGCCTATTCAGAACCCAAAAATGCAAGAAATTTGTAACGCCGAGGTAGACACGATGTCAAAAGAAGGAGTGATAGAACCTTCCACCAGTCCGTGGAGTTCTCCGATTGTGATAGTGATGAAAAGAGATGGGAAAAACCGGTTTTACATTGACTTCCCCAAAGTAAATGAAGTTACCATGAAGGATGCCTACCCTCTTCCATTTATCAATGCTATCCTGGATAAGCTGCGAAAAGCTAAGTATATTTCCAGTTTAGATTTGAAGAGTGGGTATTGGCAGGTCCCGTTGACACCGGAAAGTAAGCCTATCATAGCCTTTACCGTACCAGGACGTGGATTATTCCAATTCACGGATCTACTCTTTGGTTTACACACTGCACCCGCCACGTTTCAGAGATTGGTGGATCAGTTAATAGGTCCAGATTTAGACCCATATGCATTTGCACATCTGGATGACAACATTGTTCTGGGGGAAACGTTTAATCAACACTTGGAAAATTTATCGGAAGTATTTCGTCGATTACGAGGGGCACAACTAAAATTAAATCCGGAAAAATGCCATTTTTGTTTACCGACTATGAAGTATTTGGGCCATGTTATCACTGGAGATGGAATCCGTACCGATCCAGAAAAAGTAGAAAGTATAATAAAATTTTCGGCCCCAAAGAATTTCCGGGAGTTGAGGAGATTTTTTTGGGAATTGCCTTTTCACAAAATGTTGCTCCGTTAACGGAGTTACTACGGAAGTCTCAGCGATGGAAGTGGGCTGGATAGCAAGAAGCCGCTTTCACGAAAATCAAAACTTGTCTGTCGGAAGCTCCTGTATTAAGCTATATCAGTATACCTACCATTTACCCTACAGACCGATGCCTCCGAATCTGGGTTCGGAATAGCCCTAACAACGAAAAGATGGAAATGAACACGTTTTAGCGTATGCCAGTCGCACTCTGAGCCCTGCCGAGAAAAATTACTGTGTTACCGAAAAAGAATGTTTTGCCCTTGTTTGGGGAATTGAAAAGATGCGTCCTTATTTAGAGGGCTACCATTTCACGGTCGTCACAGATCATCAATCTCTTAAATGGTTACATTCCATAGTTAGTCCGTCCAGACGTTTAGCTCGGTGGAGTATTTTCCTACAGCAGTACGACGTCAAGATTTAGTACCGTAAAGGTAATCTAAGCCGTGTGGCTGACGCTCCATCTAGAAATCCATTACCCGCCAGCCCGAAAGTCGATCAACCATCTGCACTCTGTTTGGCCGATTTACCTCTCGAATTTTCATGGTACCGAAAAAGGATGAAAGGAAGCAGTTCGGAGGGAACTAGACAAATTCCCTGACTTCTGCATCGAAGAAGACCGTTTGTACCGTCATTTCTGGGACATCAATGACCTCAGAGAACCAGAGTTGTCCGATCCATGGAAGCTGTTCTAGCCAAACCCGACAGAACTCGAAGAAAATCATGATGCTCCAAATGCAGGACATCTGGGAATCGCCAAAACCATTACGCGCATTGCTAGATCATATTATTGGCTTGGAGTGTTTAGAGATATCACCAAGTACCTCCGCCGGTGTTTGCAATGCCAGAAGTACAAACCATCACAACAGAAGCCTCCAGGGAAGATGCAGTCATCTCAAAACCAACGACCCTGGAAAACTGTTAGTTCCGATATAATTGGACCATTGCCGCGAAGTAAGAAGGGGAACTGCTATATTGTAATGTTCCAGTACCGATTTACTAAGTGGGTGCAATGTAAACTATCAGGAAGTGCTACTGCCAGTAGCATTAGTACTGCAATTCATGAAGAAATACTGACAATATTTGGATGCACCCGTACGGTGTTAACCGATAATGGAGCCCAGTATAATAGTACGTTGTTTAGAAATATGTTGAAAGAATTGGGAATTCGACATCGTTTTACACCCCCGTACACGCTTCAAGCTAACCCAGTGGAAAGATCCAACCACACGCTGAAGACGATGATTGCGCAATATTGCGAACAAGATCACCGAGACTGGGATATAAGGTTAGCGGATTTGAAGTTTGCGATGAATAACTCCAAACACGATTCTACTGGATTTTCGCCGGCCTTTTTGAATTTTGGAAGAGACCCCGACATTCCGAAAGCCTTCAGGAAGAGACTAAAGATAACGCAGAGACCAATTTGAGAAAAGATAACGAAACTGAAGACCCTGCGGAGGAAGATTCAAAACCACATCTCCCGAGACTAGATAAATTACAAAAGTGTTTTGATCTTGTCCGCTTGAATCTGTCTAGAGCATTCACCAGTCTGAGTCATTATTACAATTCACGTCGCCGGGACTGGAAATGCACGCTGGTAGATGAAGTCATAAAGAAAGAGAAATTGCGAAATTAGCCTCGAAATACTCTGGGCCATATGAAATTGTCTGCGTCGTGTCCCCGGTAGTTTATGATTCACGAGACGAAAATGGCAAGCGATATAACATATTAAGGAGTTAAAACCGTTACATAATTAGTTTATTTCAGAATGAAGCCGCGGTGCGACGCACCAATCCGAGCAAGTGAGTCGCTTCTCTGTCACAACCCCTACGAAGACCTGGTAGAGCAGCAGATGAAAGAACGAGCCCGAATCGAGCAAGCCAAGGAGGCCGCCCGACGACTTCGAAAGTCACCAACCCTCGACGACTATGAGGTCTTGGACCTCACCTCCTTTCCGTCTTCCGCCGGCCCTCCTTAACTTGAAGCCGAGGACGCATTCCTCGATTCCCTCTCCCACTTCGCCGACGAGCTCAATTTTGAGTTACCGACAGCGGAATAAGAGGAATGGGCATTTGATCCAAAGGTGTTGGATATAAAGCCTTATGTACCCGGAGCCACACCTCCACCCTCACCACCACCACCACCACCAGAGACGGGAGTACACAAGGGGTCGTACCTAGTGTGCACCCTGTACGAGAGAACGACGATGCATACTATGGACCAGAATTAAGATATTAAGGAAGATATTACGGAAGTCGTGTCGCAATATCATCCAGGGGTTCATCACACCTCCACCCCGGACATTGAGAACCCGGAGCCAGCCACCAGAATTTTGGAAGTGGGAGCTTCATGCTCACCCCACGCGATGGTGCCCAGTAAGGATAAGAGGGCCAGATAGCCGAAGAAGAGCTGACTTTATCTGAGGTTTTTTCAAGTGTCTAGGACTTTTATTCATTTTTTTATTTGACAACCGTCGGGGAAGGACTTTTATTCATGAGCTCTATTTCATTTTGTTGGACGGACGTTTTTTTTTTTGTTGTTTTCAGTAACTGTCAGAAGCGGTAAAACCGATTTAAGTCAGGATAACAATGACCCACGACTCTACAGAGTAAATAATTGAAATTTTTTTTGTTCTGTTATAGTTGATTCCAGACCAGAAACAAAGAAAGTCAGAATGGACCCCAACTCAGATTCATCTTTTGAAGTGCTGAGTCTCTACGACACCGCCGATAGCCTATCAGATGATATGGAGCATCTATCCGAAAGTTTCGCTAAACCTCATTCCTCACCGAGCGAACCAGGGAAAAGTGAAGAGGCCATCGAAGTTCCCCGGATGCAGCCCAAGCTAAAAACATGCTATTCTCGGACCGAGGTCCCTTTCCAGAGAACCGAAAGCAAGAGACGATATCCGGTATCGGAGAGTTTCATAAACATTACCAATGACCTATACTGGAGATGCGGAACCACTGGACACAACCGACGTGTATGTACCAATCCGACAATCATATTTTGTCAAGAAAACATATTTGTATTCTGTGTAAATATTAATTTATTAAAATCGCAGAGCGCTTTCGGCTGTTAAGCCATCTTCAGTGCTTACCTGCAAGTAAGTAAAAAAGTTGGAAAATGTAAAAGAGGTAGATAAAGAATTACTTACTAGTCAGGTAATTTATACAAGAAACTTTGACAACACATTGACGTCACAAAGTAAAAGATCTAGGATAACTTTAAAATTAAAATGATCCCCTGTTTAGGGTGTATTATATCTAGATATTAAACATTTTTAAATTTGTTAAAAATTTTCTTAGACTGAACTACGAACACGTGTTCGTCTAACGGATGTTGAAGTGACACTCCTTCAATTTTAAAAATTAGCATATGACAAATGACAGTGAACATAGAACTCAATCAATCTAACATGAGTTTAAATATGACATTGTAGAGATTTTCAACGTCCCAAAACAGATATGCAAATTTCCTAAATAAAATTATAAATAAATAATTTGATATTAAGGTCTAATGAGAACCTATCAAGTTATAAGATACTGAAAAAGATTGAGGGTCTAATAAGAACCCATTACTAAATATAATTCAAAATAGAAAATTCACACATATGTCAAAAGTAAACAAATCAATTTAAACACTTAAAATGTTAATGCAAATAATAATGAAATCAATTATCTGAGAATGATTCCAAACAACAAACTTAAACAAACATTGTAGTCTGGTAGTCTCCAATAACTAAACAGAATACAAATATGTTTTCTTGACTTTCGAGTCATGTGTACTCAGCTATAAAGTATTCACCAATCATATTTTGTTCCCGATGTGAAAGAGTTGGGAAAATGTCACGAGACTGTCCATGTGACAGAACCACCAAACGTTATAACCGTTATAACCTCTGACTTCTGTGTGAAAATTATTCCAGTTATATAAAATATTTATTGCGATTTTTGATTTAAAATATCAAAAAAGTGGTGTATGAAAATTCCCAACTGCCGCGAGATATGGAGTAGGTAGCGCGCAGGTCGAACTAACCGAGAGAGGTGGAAAGACCGACTGAATCGAGAGAGAGTTGACGGCTGAGAGTTCAATAAGTACTAGGAGTACCTGACCTCCAGTTGTAACCGCACGATACCGAAAACGCTCCGTCCAACGATTTGTTGTTGATTTTATTTTATATTCTTTTTTTCAATAGTGAAAAACTATTTCCCGAATTCAAAAAATCAAATAGCTGCTGGAAAAATGAGACTTTTTGGAAATAATACTAAAAATAAAAGGTGGTCTTTTCCATAGACATTATACACAAGTTTATTGAATATAATTAAAAATTTCATGTTTATAGCAGGCTTCAGTGGTGTCGTTATATATAACTGCAATAAATAGGTGCAAATATTGAGGAGTGCCAGGCGTCTAGCCCGGGGCTCTTTGATATTTTAATTCGAGGGCGTAAACTCTGTTCTAATTGGAATATTGAAGAGTGCCAGACGTCTAGCCAGGGCTCTTTGTTATTGTAGTTGAATGGCCTAAATTCTGTCAAATTTACTTTCTCTGTCGAATTCTCGCTTAAATTGAGATCCTGAGGAGTGCCAGGCCTGTAGCCAGGGCTCTTTTGTATTTTGATCCGAGGACCGAAACCCTATCGTATTTTTCTTTCCGATCCCCCAAACACTGTATGAATAATGTTTATTTTACAAAACGGGTACATCAAAAGTGATAAGATATTTTGATAGCATTAACATATAATCCGCTTTTTTTATTGAATTATTAACCTGTTTACTGAAAAGACCCCTTGAAGGTAATTTTGCTTCTACCGTTTTTGAAACATTGCTTATGATTGTGCTTATAAACCTCTCTCTCGCTTATGTCCTGTCCGCTTCGTCTCTAATAAACGCATGGTGATTGTGTAAATAGTAGATAGTTTACTTAAATTTCTGTGCTTCTGGATACCAGGGTACTGTTCTCTTTTGCGTAGAATATAGTTTTTTTTGTACCAAGTTGGCAAGAGTCAAGTAAGGAGCTAAAGTCCGTCACACTGGAACCGATTAAATAATTGGTTTATGTGATATTGGTACTGAAAAAAAAAGAGAAATTGGTGGCAAAGCATGCTTCAGTAATGGTGGTACGAGGTCTCTATACCAATTGAAAATTACCGATTTCTTACTTTTTTGTTAAATCTGAGTATGGGACTGAAACATTACTACCTATAATTGAAAAATGTATTTAAAAATTATTTGATCGTGGTTTAACTGTGGATTGCTCAGTAAGTGATATGGGATCCAATTTCATAACTTAGCAAATAACTTGGAGTAACTACTACTAATCCAGAGTTTAAAGTGAATAATAAGAATATTGTATGTATATTCGATCCTTGTCACTTGATTAAGGCTTTCAGAAACAATCTAATGAATAATGTTATTAGTTATGATGACAAGAAAACGTCCTGGACGTTTGTGAAAAGCTTTTATGAGCATGATGAAAAACAATTTTTCAGATGTGCTCCTAAACTTTCAAACTCTCACATATCTCACATATCCATCGAATTTTGAAAAAATGTAAAATACTGTGTCTAGCTCAATGAACACATTTGTGAATTTAGAATTACTACCACAAAGTGCCCTAGGTACTTTAGTATTCATTGAAAAATTTGATAAGCTTTTCGACATGCTCAATTCAGTGGACGCCAGAACTATGCGGTACTCAAGTACAAGTACTCGATGGATGTACTCTAAGTACATTTAGTGTACGTGGTGCTCAGTCCAGAGTACATTAAAATCGCATGTACTTGTACTTTCGCTGTATTCGAGAACTATTTTTGAGTACATTAAAAAAGGACTTTAAGGATTTTAAGTACTTTTGAATGTACTCAGTTACTTTTTGTACTTCAAGTACTTCTGTAGATTTATTTGGACTTGTCTCAGTCTATCTGTTTCATTGCAAGGTGCAACGCTAATATTTTTAATTCGTTTGTCGGTAGACGGAGACCGGGCAGTGTTATAAAAGTTCACTTTGTTGTATAAATTAATCTATAATCTTCGTGTAAATTTGTGAAACTTCATTTTGACAGGTGAGTAGAAACAATTTTGTGTTTGAGAAATACCTACAATGCAAAATTACAAGAGATGTTTCTAATTACGAACAACAATTCATAAGTGAAAATTTAACAAAAATTTAGGAAATTAAGTTCTTAACAAAAATGCTGGGTTGAAAATTTTTTTTGAAACCAGCAGTACATTTTTTAACTTTGGCATTGATGATATTCAAACGCTTTCGCGAAAATGTAATGTTTGATATCTCCCTTATTTAAATGAGGTAGTGTTGGAGGATTGACTACATATGAAAAAGCATAATTTTGTGAAACATGAAATGTGAGAAGAATTGATTTCCTATATTTTTTTTTTCATTTTATTGCTGTACGATATTTGGTATAGCCAAATAATCGCTTCTGAATTACAATGTTTTTGAATTTCAAATAACACTGTGTTAATTTCATTTGATACATTCGGAGTTTCATTTCATAAATCTGAATTACATATTGATGTTTTCTGAAATTCAGTTGACTCTTCTGAATGCTTTCTGAAAATTACTTGACCTTTTCTGGTATACAACTGGGAAAGTTGTAGTATACCCATACCCGCAGCGTGATACGAATTCTTCGAGAAAAATCCAACATTTTTGTTACACCCAGTACACAATGAGAATCAAGTTTTTTTTAGAACGAACGAACGAAAATTCTTATGATGGATGACTTCCCTTACCCCGAATTGTGTTTCTTCCGTCAATTGCATCTAATGGAATATGATAACAAGTACAACTGGGCAGCTCAAGTAAAAGCTCTTTTCACTTCCATCGATACCAATCTCACTTGAAATAATCTCTCCCTTTGCTTTTTAGAGATTAATAGAAAATCTCTCTTACTTGAATTTAAAAATAAACTTCTAGAATTGGAAATTTCTCTCTGCCAACAGTCATCCTTCCTTCCCATATATAAATATTCAACAGTATTTGCGTCACGACATAAATATCTGTGCCTAAAAATGCCCATCCAAATTACAAGAACTATCGCGCAACTTCGGTTATGTAGTACATCCTCCTTAAAGTTTACATACAAAGGCTGTACCTATTAGATAAACCCTAATGAAATCTGCACTATTTGTAACCAGAAGGAGTAAGAAACGATTAAGCACATACTTTTTGAATGTCGAATATATTGTAGTATGAAACAATCCACCTTAAATTACCTAGCCAATATCAATGTGGCAGCTGATTCACAGGATAATATTACTATAAATTCAGCTGAAGCAATTGTTCTTGAACTGTTCTTAAATTGTTCTTAAACTCAGTGCCTTCATTATAAATGAATAACTAATATTTATTCCAGCATTGTAAACAGGTTTATATTTATATTGTTCTCACCCCTTTCCATGGAATTGTAAAGATTTTGAAAGTAAATGAACTATCTATCTATCTAGAAAGAACAAACACTGTAACATTGCCAAGGAACATTCCTACAATGAAACAAAATAATTCAAATCAAACCATGGATTAGAGAAAAAAGTAACGAGTTAGTGGACAATTTGTAGGGTTGCGTTTATTTTGACCAGGAGTGTATACTTATTCTGTAATTACCATTTAATAATTAAATTAGTATTTTTCCTTCAGTATTTACGAATTGTTTTGTCTCTCTGCAGATTTTCTGAATCAACTGGAACGTAATGTACGTATCAGCTAGTGATGTCGCGAATCTTAAGGATCCATTCGAAAATCTTTCGGATGATGATCCAGAGTACCTTCCTGTGCAAGATGTATCTGATAGCGGCACGAAGAAAAGAAAAGTAACAGAGTATTTTCCTTTAATTGCAAAGAAAAAGGACACAGAACATTCAAATTCCCATCAGAATGAAATGGCATATGATGCGTTTTTTGATTTTGAAGAAGTCGAAACCGAGTCGAAATCGAAGAAAGTGAACAACGAAGATCAAAAGTTGAGCTGGAGCTTTCACATTATCTTGAGGATAAGAGAACTGATGATTAATCAACAATAAAAAAAGTTTTTATACGATATAACACATGTTCACCATCTTCTGCTACAGTGGAGCGGCTTTTTTCATTTGCGACAATGTTAAATGACCCTCGTCGCCATGCTTTTACTGATGGAAATTTCAAAAAACTAGTAATATTGAAAGCAAATAAAATTGGTTTTTGAAAAGGTATGGGTTTAATTGTGATTTTGTCTTAAATTGATCAACTAAATACAACACAAAATCTGTTTTCAGTAGCACCCAGTTGCTTAATTTTAATATTTAATATACGAAAACTATCTCTATAGAGAGTTTCAGTGTTGAGAAAAAAACAATAAATTAGAAAGAAAAGAGAAATATAATAATGTACTTTGTATTCAGTACTTACGAAAGTACTCAAGTACTTTCTAAAAATTCTTTTATACTTTGTGTACTTGATACTCAAGTACTTTTTGGGAAGAGTACTTGTACTCTGTACTCGAATACTTTTTTCTTGTACTCGGAACAGCTCTGAGTGGACCTAAAGAATTCAAATCCTTACAGCACTGTTTTTGAAGGCACATATTTTCAAATGAAATTTTTGGATGAAATGGTAGAATTTATTACAAATTTAAAAATGTTTGATGAAAATGATGTGGATGTTACTGCCAGATCAAAATGCAAAAAGTGTTGTGTCATAACAATAAAAGCTTTGAAGATCTTTTGGAATCGACTTTCATTGGATAATTTTTAATATCTACGTTGTAGAAGAATTAATCAATATTGATGAAAGCTTCTTTGTTTTTATAAGACAACAAGATGGTGATTCAATCAATCCAACTCCCATACAATTTCAAAGAGCATTCAAAAAATTATTTTTACATTCCAATAACATGAATTGTATTAATGACATGGATGACTTATTATTAAATTCAACATCTCAACAATCTGAGCAAACTCAAATCCAAGCTCAACAACCCAAAGCTATTATTTCTATGCAAGCAGTATCACTTCCAGATAACGATTATCATCAAGAACCCTCAATTATACAAAATTCTTTTAATTATGTTTGTGGATTTTTAATAAAAAAATGCATCAATGCATAGTTATAATACCTGCATTAGTTCTGCATTCTGCATTCTCATGAAGTAAGGGATTTGGATACTGGACATTTATCAACATATCTTAAAGCGTATGTTATATCCCTGAATGTTATAATTAGTACTAAGTACGGCAACACTGCCATAATTGTATGTTCGGCTCTACAAGGGAACCTACAAGCTGCGGACTCTCTCTCTCTCTTCATGTACACCTTGATAGAAAAGCAAGTAATGAGCAATGCCCAAGTGTAATGTATGTATAATATGTATAAAGTTAGAATGTGTAACCTTGAACTGTGATAATAAAGTGAATAAGATTATCCCTGTAGTTTACTCGCTACTCTGATGATAGAACAATTTGGCGACGAGGATGGGATGAACAGTAAATAAATTTAGTTGAAAGTGTCGTTTTGGAGTTGAGTTGTGTAAAAAAAATACAAAATGGCGTCGGCAGTACTGAGATTCATAGAATTTTGTCCTCAATCTGATGAATGGAGTATCTATAAAGAAAGGCTTGAACAACACTATGTAGCAAGCAGCATAACTGAAGAAAAAGTGAAAACCGCAGTTTTATTAAGTTCAATAGGTCCAGAAACATACAAGCTTCTGCGTGACCTATGTCATCCTGTATTACCCAAAGAAAACTCTTTCGACAATTTATGTGGTCTACTTAACGGTCAGTATAATCTCCAGTTCAGTGTGTGGAGAGAACGACGAAAATTTCATGACCTGAAGCAAAGCGACGAAGCCATTAGTAAATGGTATGCAAAAGTTCGAGTTCATCAGTTTTTGGAAAATAAATTCGTACTAGATGGCATTTATTGAAAAAACCAGTACATAAAAAAATCTGAAGAAATAGCTCAAGAAAAATATGTTGAAAAGTGAACAAAACAAAAGAAAGACAAAAGAGATCATATGGAGGAAAGAGGAGAGAATTTCAAATCCACGATTTAGTATTGGTTAGAGACTATAGAGAAACCAACGAAAGTAATTGGATTGAAGCAAAGATAAAAAAAATTGGACGAACAACGTACATATGCAAACTAAATGATGGCAGAGAATGGATGCGACACGCGAATCAAATTCGATTAGCTCCAATGGATTTTGGCTTGCAAATTGCGTGTTTTGACAATAATTCTAATAACGGTTGTATACAACATAGACATGATTTCAACTCAGATTATTTTGTTAACCTACCTTTTGTCGTTACCAAAAATAAAGCATTGGTACCTGACGTTATAAATCGAAGTGTAGTTTCAGATATGGATGTATCAAATTGTTGCACTAGTTCAGATGATGAAAGAAATTTTGAAACCCCTGAATCTACCTCTCAGAATTTTTCTGAGAACATTTCAGACTCTGACGAACATGTATCAGACGATTTGACGAAACGAAATAGTAAGAAAAATCTGAAATGTAATGTATATAGTATTTAGATACAACGAACTTGGGAGATACGAGTTCCAGACATGAAAGAATAAGAAAAATTCTTTTTCACTTGAAAGATTTTTGTTTAGGGGAGGAGGGAAGCGAGTATTGGTTACGACTAAAAGCAGCTTTAGAATAAAATGAATATTTCATTAACTTTATTACATAACAAAGTCTATAAAACATATCTATGTATATTTCGATAATTAATTAATTGTTTCAAATGTGTAGTTAGAATAATTTCAACTGGAAAAGAAATTGTATTTGCGTATATGCAAGTTTGACTGAGTTACATAACATGTTTTGAAATTGCAGCGTTAAGTGTTATTTTAAATTATTGTGAATATGGGCATTTCCAGATGTATTTGCAGCATAAACAGCAATGTAGCAACATTGAATTTAAGTGTGGGGGTGTTATATCCCTAAATAGTACCAAGTACGGCAACACTGCCATAATTGTATGTTCGGCTCTACAAGGGAGCCAACAAGCTGCGGACTCTCTCTTTTCATGTACACCTTGATAGGAAAGCAAATAATGAGCAATGCCCAAGTGTTATGTATGTATAATATGTATTGTGACGAAGTTTTTTTTATTTAATGATTATTTCAAGTTACCGAATATATTTTTATTCAATTATGCTTATAACCGTTATAACCTCTGACTTCTGTGTGAAAATTATTTCAGTTATATAAAATATTTATTTTGATTTTTAATTTAAAATATCAAAATTCGCCGTAGTGTATAAAAATTCATGCCTCCCACTGCCGCGAGATATGGAGTAGGTAGCGCGCAGGTCGAACTAACCGAGAGAGGTGGAAAGACCGACTGAATCGAGGAAGAGTGGAAGGCTGAGGGTCAGTAAGTACCGAGAGTACCTGACATCCAGCTGAAACCGCTAGAGATAGAAAACGCTCCGTCCGACGATTTGTTATTGTTGATTTTTTATAGTCCTTTTTTTTATTAGCGAACAATTATTTCCGAATAAAAGGTTCAAATAGCTGCTGGGAAGGTGAGACTTTTTGAAAATAATACTTAAAATAAAAGGTGGTCTTTTCAATAGGCATTAGACACAAGTTTATTGAATATAATTAAAAATTTTTATGTTTACAGCAGGCTTTAATAGTGTCGTTGTATATAACTAAAATAGGTGAAATTAAGTCTTGTTGGTTTTCCGTTTGAAATATTAAGGAGTGCCAGGTGTCTAGCCAGGGCCTTTTGGTATTTTAATTCGAAGACGTGAATTCCGTTTTAATTGGAATATTGAAGAGTGCCAGGCGTTTAGCCAGGGCTCTTTTATATTTCGATTCAACGGTCACGTTCCATTATCGATTATTCCCGATTCTACCTCCACGTTTCGTTTGAAATATTGAGGAGTGCCAGGCGTCTAGCCAGGGCTCTTTGGTATTTTAATTCGTAGACGTAAATCCCGTTCCAATTGGAATATTGAAGAGTGCCAGGCGTCTAGCCAGGGCTCTTTTGTATTTCGATTCAACGGTCACGTTCCGTTAGCAAATTATTCCCGACTTCGCCTCCACGTTTCGTTTGAAATATTGAGGAGTGCCAGGCGTCTAGCCAGGGCTCTTTGGTATTTTAATTCGTAGATGTAAATCCCGTTCCAATTGGAATACTGAAGAGTGCCAGGCGTTTAGCCAGGGCTCTTTTATATTTTGATTTAACGGCTACACTCCGTTAGGAACTATTCCCGATTTCACCCCCACGTTTCGTTTGAAATATTGAGGAGTGCCAGGCGTCTAGCCAGGGCTCTTTGATATTTTAATACGAAGACGTAAGCCCCGTTCTAATTGGAATATTGAAGAGTGCCAGGCGTCTAACCAGGGCTCTTTTGTATTTTGATCCAAGGACCGAAACCCTATCGTATTTTCCTTTCCGATTCCCCAAACACTGTATGTTTAATGTTCATTATACAAACCGGGTATATCAAAAGTGATTAAATATTTTGCTAGCATTAACCTATAATCCGCTTCATTTGTTAAATTATTAACCTGTTTACTGAAAAGACCCCTAAAAAAAATATTGCTTTTACCGCTTTTAAAACATTGCTTATGATTGTGCTTATAAACCTCTCTCACTTATGTCCTGCCCGCTTCGTCTCTAATAAACGCATGGTGATTGTGTAAATAGTAGATAGTTGACCTAAATTTCTGTGCTTCTGGATACCAGGGTACTGTCTTCTTTCGCGTAGAATATAGTTCTTTTGTTGTTGTTGTAACGGCTTGATTAATCAGCTCCAGATCCTGTATAAATTGTTGAAGTTGATTGTAATATAACCAACCCGAACATTTGTGTTTTACTGACCTACTATAGATTAG
>CAJUYG010002233.1:9483-21415 GCA_910591675.1 Galerucella calmariensis | reverse complement strand
CCCGTTTCGTGAATTTCACAGATTGTCACATAACAATAAAATAATAATGTATAAATAAAATAACTTAAAAGCTATAATGAATCTAGGCCGTGAGAGAAAGGAGAAAAAGCTTGGGGTTTGAATTCTTATGTCGCTCGAGATAAATGCAAGGACGGACTATCGTGAATAAAGCTCTCCTAATCGGAGGTTTTCAAGTAAAAAGGTACCTCTAGCCAAAGAAAATTGGAAATATTTCAAGTTACAGTGCTCGGCATGATGCTTTTAAAATAGAGAATATTGAGAGTTTCATTTAAGCGAGGTGTACTGCGCTTGGTTAGAAGAAGATACGATTGAGGTTCGAAAATACCATAAAAAAAAAAAAACGTTTGAGCTCTTATCGCTGATATATTATAAAATAGGTATAACATTCTCTAGGTAGTTGGGGTGCAGAAAAAGACTAGGTATGTGAAATATTCCACAAATTGCGCTACCCTTCCATAATAAAAGATTGGGAATTCGATTAGCTTGCCTGTTTATTATTCTTTTTCTTATGGCCAACAAACAGAGCAGAACGTTTAATCACAGAATATTTATTTTTTGCTCTGTGGTATAATATTCAATCTTATAAACAGGGTGATTGATTATTGTGATAAAGTTCAGTAGCTCTGTTATCATGAGAGGTACCTACCAAAAAAGTTGATTATAAAAATTTTAGGCAGCTTTAAGATTCAAAATTAGTTACTAAGTATACCAGATGTTAGTTTGCAATTAAAGTTTTACAAAAAACTACACTTATGGAGACACAAGAAACAAACGCGAAAAAAACACTACTGTTTCTAAAATAAAGCAGGTCTTAATTAAATAATTCCCGATGAAACATTACATACTTATATAATACTCTGCATAAAAAATGAAAATATCTCAAAAACTACTAACTTTATATATGGGAACTGCTTGATAAAAATAGAAGTATGGTGTTAGTACTCTTCAGCAATGATACATAATACCTAACTAAGTTTGAAGTATAGATCCTAAAGCTGCTTACAATTTTTATAATTAACGTTGTGGTATTTCTCATCATAACAGACATACTGATCTTTATCACTATAATCAATTACCTTGTAGGTATAGTTATGTTATCACTTCCAACAATTTGAAAGTTTCAACACTTTCCTACTTGATAATCTCCAAAAAGTTCTTTTTGACGCTTCCATCACACACTTTTTTCTCGAAAACTGTACGATAAATAGTTTTCGAGAACTGGAAAAAAGAGTAATTTGTAAAAGATAGTACACCGATGTAACAGATTTTTGTTTCAGACCTATTTTGGATAGCAAGATGTTCACAAGACATAAGTGCTAACGACCTCAATAACAAAAAAATAATATGGCTAGAACGAGCTGGAGTGAACAAAAATGGAAATTTATTTATAGTTGGAGGTAAAGATGTAATTTGCGTTGGAAATATAATCTCTAAAGTAAATTTAGTGAAACAGAACCGATTTAAATATATTTTATCCTTCGCTGAAGAAAAGCGCATTTGTAATATCTTGGAGGAATACAAAAATGTTGATGTTTCAAATATTGATATTTCTGTTAATGTACCAAATACTTGTCATAAAAGTTCCAATAGCATGGATGTCTGCTTAGAAATGAAAGCCAATAGTGATGCTGAAAAATCTTAAAAAAAAAATAAAATAGATCATTCTACGTTCAAGAAATATGATACTGCAACTATCTCTGAGCTGAATTTTGATGAGACCGCTTCTATTTCAAGAGGTGTACCAATTTCTCTAAGGAAGTGCCAAATAGCACTGTTACTAGGTTCAAATTCGAAGGAGGCACACATCATGGAAAATGTATGCCTAAGCAACCAACCACATGCAATAAACGTAAATGAGGTATTGGATAACGAGATACTGCAAGATAGTGATAATATAAATGCAGAAAGTATTAAAAATAACCAACCACATGCAATAACCATGAATGAGACATTGGACAACGGAATAATGCAGGATAGTGACAATATTAATGCAGAAATTGTTAAAAATAACCAACTACTTGCAATAACCTCAAATAAGATATTAAACAACGAAATAATGCAAGATAGTGATAATATCATCACAGAAAGTGTTAAAAATAACCAACCACATGCAATAACCATAAATGAGATATTGGACAACGAAATAATGCAAGATAGTGATGATATTTATGCAGAGATTTTTAATAATAACCAACCACTCGCAATAACCGTGAATAAGATATTAGACAACGAACTTGTGCAAGACGTTGATAATTTCAATGCCAAGACTGCCCAAAATAACCAGCCACTTGCAATAACCGTAAATAAAATATAAGACAACGAAATAATGCAAGACGATGATTATATTAATGAAGAGAGTATTAATTATTTCGATTCGCTAGAGTCGTTTAACAAAAACTTACATAATATCAATAACAATGAATTTTATGACGAAACAGAGAAAGAGAATTGGAGAGGTCGGCTTAGACAAATACATAGGAAACAAATTTCAACTGAAGTTGAAGATGGGGATGATATCGAAGATCCTTTCATGTCATCAGGTTCTGAATATCTTCCACAGAAAGACCTCTCAGATAGAACCTGCTCTTCTTTATATGATTCAGCAGATATAGTATTAAAAGAATTTTCGTCCGAATCTAATGTTCATGAAAAATATACAAAAATGGTAACAGCGTCCTCCGGTTAAAAATCAAAGTTTTGAAAAGTCCGATTTAACAACTCTGTCTCAGAGCACATCAAGTGGAGGGTTGTCGCCTATGGGAACGTCACCTATTATAACCATTTTTAAGAAAACTAAAACTGGTCGCCGAGTTTACGATAAAAGACACGCTTGCTATTTTTGAGACGCAATGCTTTCCAAAATGACAAGACATCTTGAATCGAAACATTCCAATGAAACGGAAGTAGCAAGACCTCTAGCTATGAAACAAAAGTCTAAGGAGAGAAGAGAAAAGTTCTTATGTCTTTTAAGAGCAGGGAATTATTACCATAACTGCAGAGTTCTAACGACTAAACAAGGTGAACTGATACTTAGTAGGTGACCCACAATTCCAAAAATTGAAAGTATCAAGGATTATGGACCATGTCCTCATTGTTTGGGTTTTTTCTTACTCGATACTTTGTGGAGACACGTCAAAACCAATTGCCCCATGATGACGTCCCATCCATCAGGTGATACTCGAAGAGATACTCGAGGTGAAAGCTACGCTTTGTTAAATTCTTGGTCGACAACTTCCGTCAGTCTAGAATTCCAGCAACATATTCTAGCTTATTTTATTAATGATAACATATCAGATATTTGTAAAGGAGATGACGTTATTGTAAGGTTTGGATCATTGATATTTGAAAAGTTCAGTTCTCATCAATACGAATATGTGAGACAAACAATGAGACAACTTGGCAGATTTTTGCTGGAAATAAGAAATGTAGACTCGAGTATTATAACCATAAGTGATGCAATTTTACCCAAAAATTTCGATATACTAATAAAAGCTATCAAGAAATTATGCATATCAGATAAAAAAACTACGAAAATGTTTCAAATCCCTTCACTAGCTTTGAAATTGGGTCACAGTTTGAGAAAATGTGCCCAAATAGTTCGACGTATGGCATTACGAAAGGGCGATTTAAAATTAGACCAGGAAATGAATGGATTTTTATCAATTATGGAGATGGAATGGAGACACCAGGTTTCAACAACAGCACTTAGAACTCTGGAAGAACGAAAAATGAACTGCGCCCAAATGCTACCTATAACAGAGGATATAATAAAACTTTCAAACCATCTGGATTTGATTATCGAAGTGCAAACCTTTAATTTAAAGGAAGAAATTGATGTTAATGATTCATGGACTAAACTAGCAAGTGCATTATTAACAAGAATAATTCTATTTAATAAACGAAGATCTGGGGAAGCTTCTAGATTAACACTCAACCAGTATGCGTGCAGACCCTCTTGGCGCGATGGAAGTACTTCCGAACTGAAACAAAGTTTGACAGATTTGGAAAGGAAGCTGGCCAAACGTCTCATTATTATTGAAGTTAAGGGTAAATCACGTAAAAATCCGAAAGTGCCTATTCTTTTAACGCAACAGTGGAAAAATAGTATCGATGTATTAATTCAAAACAGAGACGGCGCAAACATCAATAAGAAAAATATGTACGTATTTGCAAGAGGTGGAAATTCTACGTTCAATTTAAGGGGTCACGATTGTATTAAACAGTTTTCAAAAGAATTAAATTTACAAAAACCAGAGTTGTTAACTAGCACTAAATTGAGAAAATACGTAGCAACTATTGTGCAAGTTTCCAATCTAAGCGAAAATGAAACAGACTGGCTCGCAAGGCATATGGGGCATGACATCAGAGTGCATGGGCAACACTATAGGCTACACGAGTCAGCTGTAGAGCTTACAAAGGTGAGCAGAATATTATTGGCCATAGATAAAGGACACGCCAATAAATACATTGGCAAGCCTCTCCAGGATATAGGATTAGAAGGTAATATTTTGATAATACATTACGTCATCAATTGTAGCTTTGCTTTTGGAGTGTTTGAGAATTAAATTCAATTTTAAATGAATTAACAAAATAGTTATCACATTTTTCTCAATTGTTTTGAATTACCAATAAACAAAAAATAAAATAGAGATACATTTTTAGGAAGTGTATATTTTTATCGGCATATTAGAAACTATGAAATATTTGAAAAACTAGACAATTTGACCATTGGAAACTGCCTAGAACATTGAAAATTGGATAGTTTGATTTGAATTTGTTTTTTCTTAAATTATTTTTTGGCTTATATATAATATAAATAGAGAAGATATTGAAGAAGTGGGAAATACTTAAACTTATTGCAATTTATTTTAGATCTATCACCACTTGAATCCGAACATGGTGAAGATGAAACACAGCAGTTTGGAAATGCCGAAGAATCAGAACAGAATCAGGGTATATACCTACTTTACTATTTTATTTTTAAATTGTGTGAAATAATATTAGATCAAAATACTTTATACGTCCATACAGCGTTTGAATTGATTCATAAGATTTAAATTTTAGTTTTAGAATCCCCAGAAGATCATATTTTCAAAGAGCCTGGAAATGGAAATTCAATAAAACCAGCCAATGAATCACAAACCTCTGTAACACTCACAAGCGATATCAATAAAAAATCAAAAAAAACCGCAGATTATGAGAAGACCATGGTCCAGTGAAGAGAGAGATGCAGTCTTGACATTCTTCAAAAAAAATGTTAAGACTTTCACTGTGCCCAATAAAAAACAATGTGACGAATGCAAAGCCGCTTCCAATGCATTGTCGAATAGATCTTGGAGAGACGTAAGAAATTATGTTTATAATTATATTAAAAAAGTAAAAAATCCATGAAATATTTTTTATCAGTGCTGTAATAATAGCTTAAATATTTGGTATGTTGTACCCCTTAACCTGCAGTTTGATTTTCAATAAAAAATTTGGGAGAACACAGCTTTACCCGATCAGAGTGAAATTTTATAAATCGAAAGTAATTTTTTTATTCATTAACTCCTAATATTACATGCAAATAAAGGCAGAATAGCACCAACATGCAAAATAAGTCAAAACTTAACATGAAAATACATATAGTTATTACAAATAATTCAATTAACGATAGATCAACAACAAAAATACTAATGACAATAACAATACGATTACAATAAATAATTCAACCTTTCACATGTTTTCTTGTAGGAAAAGTTTAAAATAGTTAAGACTCTCAATTTTTTAAATAGACACACTCTCTCATAAGTCCCTGTACTGGCAAAATTATCCAATCGACCCCAAATTATTACTTCAAAACAAAAAAGGAGTACTACTTACAAGGTACAGCAAACCAAGAACTTGAGCAATTTGTTTTTAATGTATTTTGTGTCGAATCCTTTATCTAACATTACTTAATATTTCCAATTTCTCTTTCTCAATACTTTTTATTTGGTTAAAACGAGTCTTATGGGAAAATAATACGTTTTTTAATTTTTTGTTATACTCTGTTTAGAATATTTATGTTGAGGATAGATAAATGATGTCACATCAAATGTCTTTGTTTCGTCTAGTTGGAAACATTTTTTCATTTCTATACATCATTTTATCAAGAATTTTTTTACGCATAAGACACAGCATTTTTATGTTTTGTCGAATTTAAACGATAGAAAGTTACTGTTTCCCTTTTTAAAAACTTTTAACTTTGTTAACACAAGAACTTTTTTACTTTGATTACTGAAAAAAGAATAATATATTTTTGGTGAAACTAAATTACTTATTGTTAGAACGATATTTATGTTGTGGATGGAAGTATGACAAAAAAACAAATTTCTGTTTGGTTCAGTTGGAAACATTGCAATATTTTTTATTTTTTATTTAACTCTGCATCAAGAGCTTTTTCATGTATAACAGCTGAATTATCATGTCGTTTGTTATTATTCGTTTATTGAATAATGAAAAAAATATTTCCTACATTTGATGCAACTCTGAGACGTTGTTGCACTTTATAGCTATTTCCACAAAAATATTAACAATTTACCTACGTTGGTAGTTAGGTACGTCAAAAACGATCCAAGACCTAATTGACTGAAAAACATTTGAAACTAAAAGACTGTGAATCTAATGTGCCATTTGATAAATAGTAATAAGAATGTACTATTAATAAAATTGTAGAAATAATCAATAAAGAGTATTAATAGATTAAATATTTTTTATTGAAACCAAATCACATTATACTAGAATTTTTCTCAACCAATAACTATGATATATCTAATGAAAATTGTTGTCATTTTCACCGTGTTAGTAAGATTAATGAATTTATTTTTCACAGATTATAAATTTTTAATATTCTTCAACCTACCTATAGGTAATTATTATTTACCAAAAACAAATATTTGATAGGAAATTTGTTTTTTCCTTTTACTTTGACATTTATTAGTAGATACTATTTTGATAGTAGCCCACTTGATATCATCAAAAATATGGCTGGATTATGTTTCGCCCATTCTCAAACATGAATGAATATGAAATTTTAGTAATTCCAGGTACCTATGGTATTAGCAAACATTTTATTTCATTGATTAGATATTGTAGATGCATCCAAAATTACGATTAGAATTTATGCCTTAGAAATGTTAAAATTCACAAGATGTTGCATGTAAAAATCAATTACCATTTAATTTGTGTATGTAAAATACTTGTTTTTGACCATTATCATAAAATATCTACGATTTTCCATTAATTAATGCCCTAAGTTTACTACATCGTTTGAAAGTTTATTAATTGTACCAACAAATTGTGAAAAGACTTATAGGGTGATTCATTTAAAAATTTTGAGATATTGCTTGATTTGCGTTTTGTTTCACCCTGTATTAAAGAAGCCACAGATGAAAAAATTAATTAATACTGAGCATAGCCAATGATGTCTGTATGACATTTGAATACGAAGACCTGTTGATTTATTTTAATTTACTGTTCTGCAGAGTGTTAAAGAGGAGGTGTTTTTTGCTAATAATTGGCCATATCTTTGTAAAACACCCTTATAATATATTAGAGTGCTATATTTTTGTAATTCTCTCGGTGAGATCTTTTCGATTCTTGGACAAAATATAGTACGTTCCATTTAAAAAAATGTAAGTTTGTGCTGCTACGTGGTTTTGGAACACCCTGTAGAATCGAAAGTATTTTCAAAATGTGCCCTCAGTAACTGTATTAGCTCACACAAAACTATAAAGTTCTATCTATCACCACAACGATGTAATCCTCCGATGTCAGAAGATTGCCCCACCCTGTATATGAAAAAAATAAAGAATAAGTAAATAATTTTGTAATGTGTGTGTCATTCTTTGGCCATCCTAATAAGAACCAAGAGAATTTTTTTTAAATATCCGGTATTACAACATACAAATGATTTTACTTACTTTTTATTCTCGAAGGAACTGACTGGTTAGCTGTTTTTTTCACAATAGACAAATAGTAAAAATATGTCACTTTCTACAGCACCACAATACGCATGATCAAACAAAAATTTTTATCCCGGTTAGCAAATCATTCTGATGGTTGGCAACTGATCCGGTTTTTTTTAATGCGCATGCCTCTGACGGTTTCTGATGGTTTCTGACTGTTCTACGAACAAACCTAATACATTCAATCATAATATGTAAAAAGAGTTTTGAAAACTTTCCATTTGATTTTTACTTATTAAGAAATGCTGTATTTCATTATTTGTGAATAATCTAATCTCTTAAAATTTATGATCTGCTAATATTGAATTGGACAAATTTGTTATAGCACAAGCAATTATTAATATATCCTTAACTTTCTTCACAAGAGACCACTGCAATTTACAACCTAAGATATTGAATATCTTAATTCTCTGATTGACTTGTTCAATAATATTATGTACTTTAGCAGCTGCTTTTTTGGCATTCAACAATGCTTCTTCTGTAGTCAACTGTTTTTTGTCTTTTAAAAATGATGGCCTGATCAACTTTATTTTGAACTGTTGACAAATATCATTTATCAAGAATCCTTTTTCCACCATAATAGCATCCTGTGAGCTTTCTAACTTTAAAATTCAGTCACTTTGCTGAGAAATCGTTCTATCACATGCTCTTCCCCCATATGGTTCACTAATATAAGTAATTAAACCTCCAGGAGGAACACCTGTCATGAATTTCACTGTGTTATTAGATTTATACTGAGAGTAAAACCTGATCCTGCAGCAAAGGCACTTTGGTTTTTGTATAAAAATTCCTGTACAGCCTGAGATGATTCGAGTATTTTGAAAACTTTCAAAACATTTTGGCATGTTTTTTTGTACTTCAGAATATTCTGGGAATATTATCACACAACTCAGAACTTAGAACTGTTTGTTAATCTATGCGATCTTTGATCACTGTAAACAGATTATACTGCTTTCACTATTGTGTCTAATAGATTTATATTATTGAGACCAGTGAAACTGTTTAGAGCACTATCTGTAGTTATCAGATCACACAAAGTAGACACTTTAGGAGTATTCACTTGCACTTCAAATTCTTTGAAAGTTTTGGTCCCAGTATAATCTGGCTGTCCCTGAAGAAGCTGCAATAGTCCTTGAGCAGCTTCAATTTCATCTTGAGAAGCAGTTGAAGGTGTAGCAGGTTCGATTCCTTCACAATAAGAACTTTCTTCATCAGCAACAAGTACTTCTTTGTTGAGACTTCTCTGTCTCAATCTTTCAGTTCTACTACTAGAACAATCAGGTTGTTCCTTTGAAGTACTAGATCCAACAGGAAGATTTATGGAAGGCACAGCAGTCTTTTCCAAAAACCTTTTTTGTTTGGAATTGGGATCTGTAAAAAATTATCCCCATTAACATAACCTAAAATCGCTTCTAGTTCGTGCTTACCTAGATAAAAATATTCATCATCTATAAAGTGCAGGGAGCATACTTTCATATTTCTTGTAATTGGTTAACCAATTTTTGTTGTTGTTGTTGCCTAGCTTTTTGTCGATCCATCAGCACTTTAATACCCGATTTCCCTTCTACCCAAATACGATATTTATCACCAGCTGGAGGAAAAGCATGAAAATTCACATTTGAACATTTCCTTTCCCAGGAAGAATACTGAGGAGCTGAACAATAACGATTCGAACGACTCATAGCTTTTAAAATGATTTCAAATAATAAATATTTGTAAAAAATCACACAAAGCAAAGGAGAACGTGAGAACTATGTCAAGATTTTTAGTTATTCTGATTGTCACCAGGCAGCGTAGCGCTTATTTTGATTCGTCCATTGCAAGAGAGAGGTAGCTGACAGTGCCAATCTCGTACAATTAAAAGAGGGTGGTAAATTTAAAAAAAGTGTTCCAACACCAAGAAGTGGGTAGATGAAAACAAATAGCATGATATATGTTTATGAAGTTTATTTAAAAAATGCAATCAAAATGTATCAAAATTCTGTCCACACAATGTTTTATTTTGTAGTAAGTAGGTGAAAATTGAACGAAAACTCAAATAACTGTCCTGTATTTAATTTAATAGCTAATGCATTCGAACGACAACCTTCTTCACCATAATAAAAAAGCCTTCTCAAACCATATACTGAAGCCTAAACCAGAACTTAAGCAAAAACTATAATTACTAAGACAATAAAGCTCTACAAAGAAAATATCCAAAAATATGAAAAAAACAGGACTTTATAGTAATTATCAAAAAAAATCCAAAATGGCAAAAACCAAAAATTTTTATTATTACTTTTATTTTTTATTTGGATAGTATGTTTGTTCTTAATGTCTGTTTTTAAATTTTTCGTTTTTTGTGTATGTCCTAATAATTTACTTCTACATATTCTGGAATCACTATAAATCTGGCAAAGAGTTTTTATCTAAATTCCTACCAAAGCTACAAAATCCTTGTAATGCAATCTACAAACCGTATACCCAGTACTTATGGTATGAAAGGAAAATTATATTTTATAATTATATACTTCTTGTATTTCTTCGAATTCGATTATTGAACTATCATCTTCCATTTTAGAACTCTCTTGAATAAAGTGGGTTAGATCATCCAGTTATGTATGTATGTATGTGTGTGTTTTGGGGTGACATTCACTGAGACCTAAAAGATCTATTGTGCCCCCTTACTTCTACTCAGTTTCTGAGGAGAGTCTCAGAAACTAGTTTCTTTAGTCCTATTTCCCGGAGGAATTTAAGGATGTCTGCAGGCTTCAACTTAGGCAAATGTTCCTCTTCTATCCAGTAATCTCATAGGTGCTGTGCTCTAGGATTCTGAAATGCTGTGCAGTTGGAAAGTATGTGGATGGAGGTTTCTTCTTCCATTCAACAAAATCTGCATTCTTTTTCCTCCACGATTTTGAGCTTTTTCAGGTGCCCATTCAGGCGACAATGTCCCGTTAGGATCCCTGTTAAAACTCTTAGCGCAGTTTTACTTTGACTTATGCATTCTTTTGATCTCAATAGGTTGTAGTCACCCAGAAGAGTATTTGATTGTATAAGCCCTACTAGATTTTTCCAATGGTCAGATCTTCTCTTTTTCTCGGCTTTACTTATTTCTTCCAATATTACATTGGGGCTGATTCCGCAAAAGGGTTCATGCCCCCAGAAAGGTATTTCAGTCCCCCTCTTTGCTAGTTCATCTGCTATTTCATTTCCTTCTATTTCAGTGTGTCCTGGAATCCATAGTAAGGTGTTCTCGCCTAGTTCATTGAGTTTGTCTAGGTATTCCCACACCATTTTGGAACTGATTACACAAGAGCTCAGTGCCTTAATGGCTGCTTGACTATCCGACATCATGATAATCCTTTGTCTTCTGTATCCTTTATCAATCTTGAACTGGGCGCACTTTCTTATGGCGTGAATTTCCGCTTGAAAAATACTTGGGGTTTTTCCCAAGCTTCCAGAGTGTTTGGTTCCTGGCCCGAACACTCATATCCCAGTTCCTTCTATTGCTTTTTTTGAGCCGTCTGTGTACCATTGAATGGCATTATTTCCAAGTCTGGTAATGGTATTTGGATCCCATTCCTCCTTGTTGCTCATTTCCGTAACGAATTTCTTTGAAAAGTTATACTTTTTCATCATATCGTCTTGTGGCATGTCCCAGGTTGTCTGATTTCTAAGAAGTGGGGAGGTGTTTTTTTTAATGATTCCCTCTCTTCTTAGTCTATATCCTGTTCTTTCTGCAACACTTTCCACTATCATATGTAGAGGGGTGAGGTTGAGAATCACTAGGCTAGTCTTTGAATTTTGGAGAGATTTTCTATCGTCGTCAATAGGCTAGTTCTACTACTCCACGCAACGGCTCCATAAGTGATGATTGGTCTCCTTATGGCAGTTTACATCCAGCTCAGGATTTTTGGGTTACAGCCCCAGTTTCTTCCTGC
>CAJUYG010002232.1:20160-36498 GCA_910591675.1 Galerucella calmariensis | reverse complement strand
AATTAAGGTCGGCTTAAAATGGACTTTTAATGTATATTAATAAATTTTATTGAAGATTTTGTTGTTTCCTTTCTTAATATTTACACAGATAGTGTCTGTCAGTCGGACAGCTTTACCTGTCATTTGTCAAACACATAATTAAGGTACAAAAAGGTCTGTAGGTAAATAAATACTCCTTAAATTATCAAATTTATTTCGTTGTGAAATGTTAAAACACATTAACCAAATCGAACTATCTTAATCTCTACACAAAGGTCCAGTGTGTAACGTAAGTTGTCTAAAAGTAGTCTAAAATGTGTGTGGTATTCAAGTAATATAAATAGGTCTGTATAAACGTTGTTCTTGTCCAAGTTTTAAAGTCTAGTAAACTCGGGTCAGATCTAAAATAATTTTTAAATCGGTTAATATAAAAATTATATATTTCGATCCAAAAATAGAAAAAACCTTGATCCCAATCGAAAAGCGTCGATATTAGCTTTGTTCGCGGAGCTGTCAATGTCAAGTCCTTGACAAATGAGCATGCGCATTCAACGTTTCAACATATAACCGCTAAAAAATGCCTGAAACCACAGAAATCGTGCAACTACAATGACAGGACCACCAAATCAACTGTGTACATGCGAATTTGTCACAAAACTTTTATGTCCTGTTTGACTTAAAAGTCAACTTAACATGTCGAATATCAAAATCAAACAGTGTTGTTATTAGCTTTGTGCGCGGGACTGTCAATGTCAAGTACTTGACAAATAAGCAAGCACATTCGACACAAAATCACTAAAAAATGCCTAAAACCACAAAAATCGTGCAACTACAATGACAGGACCACCAAATCAACTGTGTACATGCGAGTTTGTCAAGGATTTGTCAGTAAGCTATCATGTCCCGTCTGACTTTGGACGTCAACATAACATGTCGAATAACAAAATGTTAAGAGTCGTTAATGGTGGGATAAAAAGCATTAGAACAATAACGGTAATAGGAGGTGGTAAAGTAGGTGCAGGTTTGGTACAAGTGGCCGCGCAAAATGCACAAAAAGTGATTTTGGTAGAAACTAGTCAAGAATTATTGAAAAAAGCCGCTGAAAAAATCATCAATAATTTAACGGAAGTCGCCAGAGAAAGGTATAAAGACGATTCAGACGTTAAGAAATATATCGAGAATACCATGGAATTTGTAACAGGTAAATTATAATACAATTATTAATATTATATTATAAATAAATTCTATGTAGGTACTACGAATCCGGTAAGAGCAGTGAAAGAAACCGACTTGGTTCTCGAAGCGATTCCGGAAAATTTCGAACAAAAACAAGATTTATTTAAACGTATCGACAAATCCGCACCGGAAAATACAATTTTCGCCACCACCACCAATTCCCTACCCATCAGCGCTTTCGCGGACAAGTCTACCAGAATAGAGCGATTCATAGGTCTGCATTTTTTTTATCCCGTACCGGAAACTAAGTTGGTGGAAATCGTCAAAGTTTCCGTCACCGGGAAAGATACTTTAGACGCAGTCAGCGCTTGGTGCAAAAGTATCGGTAAGAGACTTTACATTTTTTTCGATGGTTCCATCCACAGATCTATCGTTCAACTGTCATTAACAAATGCATACAGCCATGTATACCACAGAACTCACTTTCAGTTCTATGGTTTAAGCAAAAATAACCACGATTCATTTGACAAATGACAACTGTCATCAACAAAATGCTTACAGCCATAAAAACCACAGAAATAGCGTTCAGTTCTGTGGTTATTTCATGACAACTGTCAACAAAATGCTTAGAGCAGTAAAAACCACAGAATTAGCATTCAGCTCTGTGGTTTTAGCAGAAATTACAGGCGCGTTTAAATGTGAACCAAGTTATTCAACTCCCCACTATTAAAATGAATGTAGTGTGTCCTAACCGGGGAAGGGAAAATGGTCTGTGGGGAGATTTATCATTTCCCGGCCAACTGACACAGATCAATGTGTAACTATGTACAAAAATATAAGTAAAGAAGAAATAGACAACTAAAAACAAAATCTCAGGTCCAAACTGGGTTTCGAACCTCAGTATGCTACCTACTGGGCTAATCCCCTCACATTGAGTGACATAGAATAGAAGATTAAAGGCTGCATTGACGCATGCGCACCTCAACATGCAGGAGCCAAACAACAAGGCTGGCAACATCGGATTAGAGGGCTGCAGACAGATGCTCCTGAAAGCAGGTCCTTCCCTCATACGACATCGGTCATTTAATAGTGGGGGTTTTAATAGCTCGATCTCCATTTGAACGCGCCTGAAATAACCACGATTCATTTGTCAAATGACAACTGTCATTAAAAATGCTTATAGCCATGAAAACCACCGAATTAGCTTTTAGTTCTGTGGTTTTGGCAGAAACAACCTCGATTTATTTGACAAATGACAACTGTCAGTAACAAATGTTTACAGCTATGGAATACCACAGAATTAGCGTTCAGTTCTGTGGTTTTAGCAGACATAACCACGAGTTATTCGACAAATGACAACTGTCATTAAAAAATGGTTACAGCCATGGAAAAACCGCAGAATTAGCGTTCAGTTTTGTGGTTTTAGCAGAAATAGTCACGATTTATTTGACAAATTACAACTGTCAACAAACCACTGAACTAGCGTGCAGTTATGTGGTTTTAGCAAAATTAACCACGAGATTTATTAGACAAATGTCATTAAAAAATGGTTACAGCCATTGAAAACCACAGAATTATCGTACAGATCTGTGGTTTTAGCAAAAATAACTAGGATTTATTCGACAAATGACAACTGGCATTAAGAAATTGTTGCAGCCATGGAAAACCACAGAATTAGCGTTCAGTTCTGTGGTTTTAGCAGAAATAGCCACGATTTACTTGACAAATGACAACTGTCATCAACAAACCACCGAATTAGCGTACAGTTCTGTGGTTTTAGCAGAAATAACCACGAGATTTATTCGACAAATGACAACTGTCAGCAATAAATTCCTTACGGCCATAAAAACCACAGAATTGTCCAGTTCTGTGATTTTATTTGATATTTATGGAAATATAGTAAGATTTAAAGCAAATATTTGACGCGCATTAAAATAGTGACTTTTCTTTAAGGAAAGACGCCCGTAACTTGTAACGACTCAGCCGGTTTTATAGTGAATAGACTTCTTCTTTCTTACATAACCGAAGCTATAAGAATGATGGAACGAGCGGATGCGACGGCGCAAGATATCGATACAGCAATGAAGCTAGCCACAGGTAGGACAACGGAAAACTCTTTTTTTAAACGTTTTATTCAATTTTTTCTTATAGAATTTATTCACTAGGTAGTCCGATCGGACCCATCCAACTGGCGGATTACATGGGACACGACAATATATTGAAGTTGGTCGATACGTGGAGATCGAGAGAGCCGGAGAATCGATTGTTCGTACCGTGCGTATCGGAAAAGCATTTGGTACAGCGCGGCATGTTGGGAGTGAAAAGCGGCGAAGGTTATTACAAATACAACGATTTAAAATATTGGGTGACGAAATTTTCGCACCGATTCAAGAATAAAAAGGATTGGTTGAAGCAGTATCAGTTGTGGAAAAAGGCTCGGGAAAAACATGTAAACGGTTAATAATTTTCTTTGTGTAAAAATATATTAAAAATAATATCGACTTACTGTTAAAAGCGTTGTATCTGAAAATTGGGGAAAAAAGTGATACTTACAAATTTATTAGATCAGACGTCGTCGCCAGTGTTCATTTTTTGTCTTTTGTCCGGACGTTCTTCGGCTTCCAACACCTTTAGACGGATACCGAGAACTTCAGCGCCATGTAAACCCTATTTATTAAAATAAATAAAAAAGAAGACGTAGAAAGTTTATATCTTCAAGTAAATTCAACTCACTTGAATCGCTTGTTCAGCGGACTCTCTCGTAGCGTACTTCGCGTACCCGCAAGTTTTTTTATTCAACATGAAAACTTCGATCAAATTTCCGAATCTACAAAAAATATCTTGCAAGACGCTGTTACGCAACGGTGTTGGTGTACAAATAACGAAACATCTGAAAAGAAAAGGGGTTGATAGAAAACGCGGTCCGAAGATCGTTCTTCTAGGTCCCGGAAAACTGTAACGATCGGAAGGGTCTCTTGCCATATAACAATAAGTACGCGCAGGGCGCAGGTTTTGTGCGCAGTGATAGTCTGTCGAAAATAGGATCACATTTTGACGTTGCCTAGATTAATTAATAAACCCACAAAATCAGTTTATTTGTCAGAAATTTTCGATTACATAATCTAAACATTCAATAGGACACCACCTGCTGCGGTGAAACAGAGTCGGACTTGTACATACGATGAATACTCGATTTATTTGACAAATGACAACTGTCAACAACAAAATGCTTACAGCCATAAAAAAACCACCGAATTAGCGTTCAGTTCTGTGGTTTTAGCAGAAATAACCACGATTCATTTGACAAATGACAACTGTCAATAACAAATGCTTACAGCCATGAAAACCACCGAATTAGCGTTCAGTTCTGTGGTTATTTCATGACAACTGTCAACAAAATGCTCACAGCAGTAAAAACCACAGAATTAGCGTAAATAGTAAATTTAGGTTTAAAAAGATTTGTTGCATAAAAATAAAATGTTTACAAAATGTTTTGAAAGATGTTCGTTAAGAAATTATGGCAAGACCAAGACTAAAACCAAGACCAAACAAAATACAGCAAGACCAAGACCAAGACCGAGACCAGACAGATTTGAGCAAGACCAAGACCGAGACTGTTTGAGTCTTGGTCTTGGTCTTGCTTTGCTCATCACTAATGGAAAATGGTGAGGTTATTCATATTACTTGTTAAAGACAGGTTATGGCCTACATTGAAAGGGATAATGTAGGAAATGATGAGACTTCTTGTATGTTTAATTGTGTACCGCAAAGTCGCAATATCTGTTTTGTTTGCGATGGTAATAGAAATCTCCAGATAACTTCTTTTGAAGCCAGGATAGATATATATTTAAAAAAAGAAATATACGTCCCAAAAGGTTCTTTTTGCTGTATTGATCATTTTAATGATGAAGGGTGGTTGTCGTCAGATTTAATCGGAGCGCTGCGTGCTAATCCTCGCAAAGTAGTCATATCTCCTAACGAGATATCACAATGGTTTCGAGCATTAAGAAATTTAATGCTTCCTTTGATGCTGTAAAAAATCAATTTGACTCTGAAGACAATATTGAAGATGAGGACTTATAACAAAGTCAAGTAAAAATAATTTTGTGGACATATTGCAGTGACATTGTTGTATATGAAAAAACCAAAGTCATTAATAAAAGGGATCTTATTACATTTTTAATAAAACTAAAGTATCCCGCATCCCTATCATATATTTTTTAAGGGTTTCCGATGCCAACAACTACACTCTACACTACAAAGAAAAAACAACATAAAAAAATTAGGTCGGTTCAACCCTGTCTGGTTTTATTTATTCATTTCCTATCTCCCTACTTGGTGGAATCTGTAATACAGGTTTACGTATTTTCTCTCTGTCTTACTCATACAATCTCCGTAAGCGATTTTAAAAATAATATCATTAATTGTGAGTTAATTATAAAAGTCATAACATTGGCGCAATGTTATCAAATGTTCTATTTTTCAAGACGAATAAGTTGGTATCAAAACATCCGCATTTGATAGGTCTTTTGTAGTGTCCTTTGAAGTGTCATTTAAATTTCTGTCTGACAAGGATCAAAAGAGCCGACGGTGAGAGACCCTTTCGAATGTTATAGTATTCCGCGTCTAGGTGCTTACCTAGCTTCAACTTTCGAGTCGATATCAGCGAGTGGTTGGCGAGGCGGTAAAGGTCTGTCACATAATTCTGGTTGTGGATCGGATAAAACACTGTTGATATTAGGATGAAGTAGATCTAAAACGAATTAGGTACTGTGATGCCTTTTCGCCCAATATAATATAATAATAAATATTTAAAATAAGAATTAAAGATAAAAAGAAGAAAAAAAAAAAAAAAAAAAAAAAAAAAAAGAAAAAAAAGGGGGAAAAAAAAGAAAAAAAAGTATTCATCGACTATACATCCATTACAATACTAAGTGAACAAAAACAGGCAAAAAACAAGATTGTTGCTCATACCTGTTGAGATTCCGGCTTTTTGTATCAAAGAACTGGCATGAGCTATCGTTTCCGCCAAGTGTTTAATTTCCGAAGAAACATCAGTAGAAGAAGCAGCTCCGACTGCAGACGCGGATCTTTTTAAAGGTAAACTGCTATCCCCAAAACCTAAAAAAAGGAAATTAATTTTAGTTCAACATAAAATAAAGTCATCTAAATACTTACCAGATTTTTTCTTAATATTCTCAGCTTTAACTATTAACCGATGTCCAAAAGGGTATTCGAAACCGTGGAATTTTTCCACAGCATATAAACTCCAATAACTATTGCTGTAAACCACTTCGTATTTACTCCTGTTTCTTTCAACGTTGATGAAATGACAATGGGTCAAGCCTGAAAATATCAATTAGAGAAAAAAAGATTTAAAATAGAATATAATACTTACTAGGAACAATATCAAACAATTTCCAAATCTGGTCTTGATTAACATTCGTACTTGTGATAACGGATAATGTATGAAAGCCATCGGATTTAAAAACTGGGAAATTATTATCAACAAATTGGTTATTTTCATTATCTTTACGAAGTTCTTCACGTGGTTTTCGAGGTTGTGCAAAAACCGCTTTATAAGCTCGATCACATTCTTCGAAAGCTACTGCAGCATCAGAAAATCTAAAATTTATACATTATAGACAAGTTATTAGACAGAATTTAATAAATTTACTCGGAAAATCTAAAAATTTTAGACAGAATTTAATAAATTTACTCAGAAATCAAAAATTTTTTGACAGAATTTAATAAATTTACTCGGAAAATCTGAAAATTTTAGACAGAATTTAATAAATTTACTCAAAAAATCTAAAATTTTCAGACAGAATTTAATAAATTTACTCAGAAAATCTAAAATTTAAACATTACTAAGAAGTTATTAGACATAATTTAATAAATTTACTCAAAAAATCTGAAATTTTTAGACAGAATTTAATAAATTTACTCAGAAAATCTAAAATGTATACATTACTAAGAAGTTATTAGACAGAATTTAATAAATTTACTCGGAAAATCTGAAATTTTTAGACAGAATTTAATAAATTTACTCAGAAAATCTGAAATTAATAAATTATTAACAAGTTTATTAGACAGAATTTAATAAATTTACTCACTTGACAAACTTTACATAAGCAAATCCTTTGTTCTGTTTGGATTCTTTATTTTTGACGACACTGACATATTCGATGTTTCCAAATTGTTTGAAATATTCATACAGTTCATTGTCGGTTGTTGTTT
The DNA here is from genome assembly GCA_910591675.1 of Galerucella calmariensis. Taxonomy (NCBI): domain Eukaryota; kingdom Metazoa; phylum Arthropoda; class Insecta; order Coleoptera; family Chrysomelidae; genus Galerucella; species Galerucella calmariensis. The sequence goes on along the minus strand of CAJUYG010002232.1, from coordinate 29,103 downwards.
TCGATACAACTATGAATAATCTTTTGAGATTCTCTTCTTCGTTATCATCACCTTTTACTGAACCTTGTTCACGACTTGAAACAAAAAGCATTATTGGAAATTGAAATAATGTTAAGAATAATTACCTAGAAGCTATCATAACTTTCATTGTTCTGTTAAACAGAAATTTTCCTTTCATGTTTTCCAAAGCTTTAGCTGCTTCTGATGTTTTTGAGTATTGTACATAAAATATTCCTAAAAAGAGTTATTTTATAAGAAATTTTTTATTTCTATAACAAACTAACCTTTATTATCTCCCGTGTTTTTATCTTTAACCACCCAAACTTCTTTTATATAACCAAATTCTTTGAAAGCTTCTCGTATGTCTTCTTCAACTATATCTTTAGAACCTAATACGAATAAGCGAGAATGGGGAGCTTCATCTCTTGATGAATTTCTTCTATGTCTTTCTCCCATGGTTATTTATTATTAATAATATACACACAGGTACTGCAATTGAAATAAAATAATAAAAATCTACTAAGGAACTAAACTTTTGTAAATGTGAGGTTATGATAAAAAACAGTTATACCTTTAAAATTACTCACTACAGTTCTTACTTAACAGATTTTATGGTTTTTTCTTTATTTGTTCTTGGTAAACTTTCACTATCACACTAATGATTACACAATACAGCAGTTAACAAATTTATACATCAGTTTAACACTATAAATACGTTTGTTGTTACATGAAGGTATTGTTTTCTACTTCTATTATTTTGCTTTTATCACTATTATTATTTCCATAGATGACTCATTTAAGATGAGGAATAGGTTGACTTTTTACAGTTTTTACAACTATTTTGATCATAAATTGAAAGATCAACTAAGCTAAGGGTAACAAGTTGACACGACTAACCTAACCTAACTGTTTTAGTATTCCGTGACTTAAGTGCAATTTGGTTCATAATTGTTGTTTTTTTGAAAATCATTCTGTTGAGATAATTTTCAACTGCCTTTATCGTTATTGTAATGAAATTATTAGTGTTGGCATAAAAGTTTTCTCAAATTTTGAAGAAACTGCAAAATAAATTCGAATTTTGTTCGTTTTTCGTTATGGTTCAAGGTTATGTTTAATCAAATCTGACTAAACGGGACAAGTAATCGGGCTAGAGGTAGTGCAGTTTGTGCAAGCATTTATTTGAACAGAACAATAGAGGAGTTCAGTCTAAGGTCAGTGTGGCCAACAAAAAGTGGTTTTTCTGACAAGAATGACAGTTAAGGTCTACCCTTCAAAACATGGGATTTTTTCATGTCTTTTATCATTGCGAACATCTATATTGATTTATTAAAATAATGAATACACCCCCGAAGCGTATATCTTGAAATTTAAAATGACTTTTTGGCTGAATACTCAACATATCGGTGGCCAATAATCCTAGGAACTTTTGACAAGTCACCATTTCATTTCCGTTATTCTGTCACTATTTATGTCAGATGTCAGTGGAAAAAGTAATTAGAAGAACTACACTACACCTAACTAGAAATGCTACAAAAATCTAATCGAAAATGGACATACACAATTAAACGAATATCAATAAAAATAAATATAACTGACATTTGACATAACTAGTGACAGAATAACAGAAATGAAATGGTGACTTGCCAAAAGTTCCTAGAGTTATTGGCCACCGATATGTTGAGTATTCAGCTAAAAAGTCATTTTAAATTTCAAGATACACGCTTCGGGGGTGTATTCATTATTTTAATAAATCAATATAGATGTTCGCAATGATAAAAGACCTGCAAAAATACCATGTTTTAAAGGGTAGACCTCAACTGTCATTCTTGTCAGAAAAAACTAATTTTTGTTGGCCACACTTACCTTAGACTGAACTCCTCTATTGATTTGCAATTTGCATGAGCTAATTCCGTAAAAAGAACACAGTAATTACTAAATTCATTGGACGTAATCTAAATCATCAAATCATATTATATAACATTGTTAATGTCAAAAAAATTAATTTTCAATTATTATTTTAACTTCAATTTAAAATATTATTTAATAATGTGAAAAATAAAATAATAAAACACGAACAACTTACCATGTAACACTAGCACTAATGAAGTTATGGTCCAAATGAGGAAAAAATCAGCCAAGCGTCAGTTGACGTTGCTGGTCTGTGATTTACGAAGCTCGTCGTCTCTTGATCGTGCGCTTTCTATAATCATTATTACATTATTTGCATACTTTTATATTTATACAAAGTGATTCAATAGAAGATGAACAAAAAAATCGTACAAGCCTGAAACATGTGATAATAAAACTTTAACCTGACAATTTTGAAGAGCTAACCTAACAAGAAATAAAATTAATCATGCTACAAATTAGTAAGTTTTTTTACAAGTAGTCAAAGTAAAGTAACTTGTCTTTTTTTTGGAGTTTTATTAACCTACCACTTTTACCAGTACAAAAATTCTGCAAGCTCCTCCTTTCTAGATAAATAAAAGACTAGTCACATTAAAGTCATTTATTTAGTACAATTTATGTTATATTTCAAGTTTACGTTCATAATACGTTATTTTCAAGTAGACGTCCAGTTCTAGTACATTTAGGTATTAATTAGTGCCCTCTAATCTAAAATAATAATTATGACGGTTATCAAGACAAAGATTTATTCGATAAATTTAATTTTAGTCAAATTCTACTGCACTATTACAATTTTTTAATTATTTTTTTATTGCAAAATGTTCAATTATGAATTTATTTCAATGCAGTTAAAGGTACTGTCCGAAGTCGTGTCAAATTTAAAAGTCGTTTAAAGTTTTTATAAGTTCGTATTTTAGTCTGGCTCAAGTATTTTCCTTAAATAAATGTATTCACTGAAAATTAATAATAATTCACCACGAAACACTGCAAAAACCTGCGCCTGAAATCAACATTATTTCATTATACTCACTTAAACGATTCTTTTCTTCTTTTAGCCCCAGGCTCTCTAGCTTCCTCGACCTTTAGACGGACCCCCAGAACTTCAGCACCATGCAAAGTCTAGGAATAAAAATCGATACATTTTCTTTTCACACAAAACTTCACCAGTCTTACTTTTATCGCTTCTTCAGCAGATTTCTTATCCGTAAATTTAGCATAACCGTAATTTCTATTATGCAACATATAAGCGTCGATTAAATTCCCGAATCGTCTAAAAACATCTTGCAATACTTTATTGGATAAAGGTGTCGGTGTACAAACAACAAAACATCTAAAAAAAAGAAGAGAAAATTGATGAAAACACTTTTACGCTGCTATATTCACTTACGTTGATACTGGTACTGCTTCAATATTAGCGAGAGGTTGAGGAGGTGGTAAAAGTCGATTACACAAATCTTCAGCTGGAAAGTTCACCCTACCACTCGTAACTGCTTTTTTTTGTAACAAAGAACTTGCCTTCGCTATAGTTTCAGCCAATTGCATAATCTCAGAAGGGGCAGAAGTAGAGATTGGTCTTTTAGGTGCCCTATGAGTAAAGTTTAAATCATCTTCTGCTTTGACTATTAGACGATTTCCTAGTGGATACTCAAAACCGTGGAATTTTTTTAATGCATACATTCCCCATTCTTTGTTCGTGTAAATTACTTCAAATATATTTCTGTTTCTTTCGCTACTTAGAACTTGACAGTAATCCATGGCTGAAAATTTGATTATTAAAAATAATTATAAATTTTGAAATTTAAACTTACTTGGAAGAATGTCGAACAATTTCCAAATTTGATCTTGATTAACGTTAGGATCTGTTACTACTGACAACTTATAAACTCCATCAGATTGGAAATCAATTCGACTTTGAGGATTTTGTGTTTCTATATATTCATTTTGAAAACGTAGTTTGTTCAGATCTTCTCGTGGTTTTCTAGGTTCTGCAAAAACAGCTTTATAACCTCCATCACAATTTTCAAAAGCAACAGCTGCGTCAGAAAATCTACAAAAAAAAACAATCCCTTAATTCAAATTTATGTAATGAAATTTACTTACTTGGTAAACTTAACGTAGGCGAATCCTTTATTCTGTCCAGTTTCTTTGTTTTTAACAATATTTGCATACTCTATTTTTCCAAATCTTTGAAAATACTCATTCAAACTACTATCAGTAGCTGTTTTTGGTACGATAATGAACAATCTTTTGAGATCTTCTTCTTCGGTATCATCTTTTTTTGAACCTTGCTGTCGACTAGAAAAACTAATGTATAATAAAGTTATTTTCAATAATTTTTTTGGATATACCTAGAGGCGATCATAACTTTAACGCTTCTATTATTTATAAATCTTCCTCTCATATCTTCCATTGCTTTAGCAGCCTCGGAAGTTCTGCTAAATTGAACATAGAAGATACCTACGAAATATTTAATTTTTTTTTGAAAATATGCAATTCTATTTACCTTTATTTTCTCCAGTTTGTTTATCTTTTACACACCAAACATTTTTAATATATCCAAATTCACAAAAAGCATCTCTGATGTCCTTTTCTTCAAGATCTCTTCCTGCTAGGATAAATAATCGCGAATGTGGCGGATCATCTCCATGAAAATTTTCTTTATAGCTTTGCCCTGCACGCCACATATTCACTCTGTTCAAATATAGTCCACATACGACACCTGGTTGCAATAATAATCAGATAATAGTATAAAACAATACCAAATATTTAATTAAGGAATACCTCTAGTTATTTCCCATTTTTCTAATAAAAATAATCCATACCTTTCGTTAAATGGTCAAACTCCAAATACTTTGAGTACCAAAATTAAGCATAGAATACGTTGTATAAAAGGTTGGAAACCACTTTTTAACCAGTAAACATTTTATTAAAAACTCTTAAACTCTCCAATTCACTTTTTAATTATTTTCATTATTTTTTAATTTGTATTGACAAGTGACATTTGACATAGATAAAGTAATAGAACTATATCCACACCACAGATAAAACAGAAAATAGAAGACCAATCCATCAAACTTGTATACGTGAGTCATGGTACCACAGATTATTAAAAAGATTTTTATAGAGAAAAGGGAAAGACCATAGAGTTCGTAACAATATATTACTTGTTGTATCCAGTAATAATAGATTTCCAGGGGCGTGTTTATGGACTTACTCCGAGTTACATCTAGAGTTACGCGAGAGTTATGTCACGTGGTTTATATGTATGGCTGATCCATCATCTAGTCTAGAGTAAGTAAATAAACGATACAGAGTTAATCTTCAACTCTGGGAGTAAGTATGTGAACGCACTCCAGCAATTATGTCAAGCTTCGTGCCGAACGGGCTCAAAAACCTTGAATTTACAGATAAGTACAACTACCTACTAGACAGGCAACACGCAATACTACCACGTGTTGTGTAAAGTATGCTTCACTACATTAATTTTTTCCGTCTACCGTGCATTTTTGAGCTATATTAATATACAGGGTGGTCCTTAAGTACATAGAAGTACTGTACAATCTTCACTTCAAAATATTGCTATTTAAACCAACTAGCTTTAATAAAATGTTGATATTAAGAGAGATACAGGGTGTTAAACATGACAATTTGAGGTTGGGGGTTTTTGGATATGATGTATTTTATAGAGGGCGCTACATAGAGACTAAGGAGTATCGGTTGACTTCTTCTTTTTTTTAACAGGGGATACCTTAGTCTCTTTTTCTTTCCGTGAATCACAGTAAGAAATGAGGGTAAAATATCCCTTCTAAAACATGTTTATTTTGTCGATATATACACTGCCCGCCAAAATTATACTGAAAATAGAATTTACAATAACTATTTTCTTGTAAATTCCTAAAATATCCTAAGAAATTTTATTTATGAATTATTTTGGAACTTTTGTACTTTTCCTGTATACTAAGAATATCAAAAAGTATAGAAAAACGATTTTAAAAACAATCTATCTTTATATTTTTAAATGGGGCGGCCAGTGTATATTTAATTCACATCGATGACGAACACTTGTTTATTTTGAATGGCGTGACTAATAAATCAATATTAAATTAAATCTCGCTTTCAGTATAACGAATTAATTTTTGAATCGGACGGTCGTGTGTCGGGAGTGTATAAAGGTGTATTTTCGAATTTTCGGGAGTGTGTACCTATGTTCGAAATTATTTTCGGTAGTGTACCAAGTGTAGTTCGAATTTTTGGTCGTGATTTCCAAGGATTATAATTCTATATACAAGGTAAGTCTTTATTTTGTCACCTGGTGGTTACTATAGCTTTGAATATTTACCCTTTTTTATACATTTTCTTCAAAAGACATAGGTAAACTATGTTGTTTTCTAGATTTTACCAATCTATTATCCTTTCTTTACTAGCAATAAATGAAAAGAGTGTTTTTACAATATTTTGAGTTTCTTTATAAATAATTTTCATACAAAAAGTTTAACCAATTCATAATTTATCAACATATTTGATTTTTGAATAATTTAAAACATTCATCAATAGAATAAGTTATATACTTTCCAAATCTTTTTAGTTATTGTACAGCAGGATATTTATTTTATAAAAAAATTTCTGTATTTATCTATTTTCCAAAGACATATATGGTAAATATTGTTTCCTATATTTTCACAATACATTATCCTCTCTCTTTTTTTTACTAATACTACTAGCAATAAACAAAATACACTGTATTTAAAATATTTTGGATCTTTTACGAATAATTTTTATACAAAAAGTTTAACCAAATCATAATTCATATCAACAAATTGAGTACTTATTAATTTTGAAATGGTTTAAAACTATATGTGATCTTGGAATATTTTTACAAATTAGGTAATAGAATTTAAAACTGTTTATAAACTTAAGAAACGAGTAAACTATATTGTTTTCCATACAGAGTTCGGCAAAAGTCCGGGACCGGACAAATATCGAAGAAAATATGAATTTTGTGAAAAATCTTTTTATACCTTCCTAATTATTATTAATTTTTTTTTTCAATAACACAAATATTACTTTTATTACTATTAAGTATATTATAATAAACAATGTAAATTATACTGGCTGAAGAACCTCGGTCGATGGCCATTTGGTTATACCAATAAAGGACGTTTATTATTATTATTATTCTTTTTATACCACAAATTCAACTCCAACTTAAACTATAATTTGAAAATATTTTGAAATATACAGGGTGTTGCAATAAAGTGTGGCGTATCAAAGTTTCTATTTTTCAAATGAAACACCCTATATGTTTTCGTAATTTTCAATTCTCCTTGAAGTGTGTAGATACCACATAGTTGGGGTCTAAATTAAATATTTACAGAGATACAGGGTGTTAAAAATCACCTATTTTTCAACTTTAGGTCAATGTTTTGTGAAAACTGCTGAATATTTGGCAAAACGGCTTACATCTCACTATCCTAACTTTTCAAGGGCTACTCGATGGTGCTAAAGAAAATTTAATACAGGATGGTCAAAAAAAAATCAGAATATGGTAAATTTTTGACCAACCTATATTAATCATCGAGTAACCCTTGAAAAGTTAGGATAGGGAGATGTAAGCCGTTTTGCCAAATATTCAGCAGTTTTCACAAAACATTGACCTGAAGTTGAAAAATAGGTGATTTTTAACACCCTGTATCTCTGTAAATATTTAAATTAGACCCCAAGTATCAGCACTTCAAGGAGAATTGGAAATTACGAAAACATATAGGGTGTTCCATTTGAAAATAGTAACTTTGATACGCCACACTTTATCGGAACACCCTGTATATTTCAAAATATTCTCAAATTATATTTTAAGTTGGAGTTTAATCTGTGGTATAAAAAGATTTTTCACAAAATTCATATTTTCTTCGATATTTGTCCGGTCCCGGACTTTTGTCGAACTCTGTATAATATTTATTCTTTATATCCCCTTTTCCAAAAGGAATAGGTTAGTATACCTATACCATTTGGTAAAAATATTACAATATTTTCTAGATTTTTGTTTTCATAATTTCATGCTTTGAATTTAACTGTTTCTGTTTGTATCTTTTTATTACAGCACTTTGCTAGGTTACGACAGACTTCTGGTAGATGCAGCCGGTAGAAAACATCCTGTAAGCCGGTGGGGAATATTTTCCGTCGGTTGTAGATGTTCTGACCGATTGATTATATTTTCTACTGGCTGGGGTCATCTTCCAGCCATGGAGGACAAACTTTTCAACCTCCATTCAAAAGCCATGTTGTTCCCCATTTTCTATACATTGTCCTCCATTTCTCTTACGAGTTGTCGTTCCTTTTTTTTTCTAAATATTGTCCTGCCTTTCCTTCTCAAGGTGGTTCCGTTTTCAACAGACTGTTCAAGTTAGCCACAAGTATTCCAAATTGGTGGTTTACGATTGACTTTTTCCTTCACGGAAGCACGTAGTACCACACTGTGGGAAAGTGCTCGTTCCTAGGTCGGCTATACTTGGCAGTTATGGACTAAACATTTTTTTCAATGTTTCCTTTTCAGCACATTAACACTCTCTTACAGGCTTCAGATTTGTTAAAGAATTTTTAAATTTTGTTTGAGTTTGGTAAGCTATGTCGTTCCTCAATTTTCTAAACTTTGTCCTCCCTTTCTTTTACGAGATGATTATTTCTCCAAAAGACATAGGTAAGCTATGTTGTTCCTCAATTTTCTAAATATTGTCCTCCCTTTCTTTCACGAGATGGTTATTTTTCAAAAGACATAGGTAAGCTGTGTCGTTCCCCATTTTTATAAACATTATACTGCCTTTCCTATACTCCACATATACCAACTTGTTTGCTTACGATTGACTTTTTTTCCCTCACGGAAGCACGTAGTACCACACTGTGGGAAAGTGCTCGTTCCTAGGTTGTCGGTAAGCCTCGTTTCCAAAGCGAGCAGTCATCCGTAGGGGGCGAGTGCGCGAAGTGTTTTCGGTTGCTCAACTTTTCAAAAGACATAGGTAAGCTATGTCGTTCCTCATTTTT